>RJWJ010038685.1:0-14846 GCA_004363605.1 Indri indri
GTATTAAAGGTTCTCAGGAGCTCTGAAAAGAAAACCTGCATCCCCCTCCATTTCCCATGTCTATTTGACCACAAGAATGACTTTTTTCTTACTAATACATATTAATGACCCATAAAATACAGTTAAAATGTGTTTAAATATAATTTTTAAATGCCGTGCCAATAAAGTTATCTGGGAAATTGTTAGAAGTACTGAAGATTTTGACTCCCCGTGGAGCTATTCAAAAGAGATTGAAAGACATTTTCATTCAGTCCCAACAGAAACCCAGGGGTAAGTTGTGGCTTATCACAGTGAAGCATTGGTTAGGAAGAGCCTTAGTGTTTCCAAAATGTCCACATGTGCTCCAATTTTCAATTCAACTTAAATATGATGAATGGAATAGTATGAAATCTGGCCAAAATGTTGATAAGGGATTTGTACCAAATGGAAATGGGGGAAAGCTATTGGCAAAAACGAAAACCCTATTCCTTGTTTCAATGAGTTGTGATTGTCAATTAAGCCTTTAGAGTCCTGCTGTATGGACTGTGAACCATTTGGCAGGTCCAAGCTGTTTACAGGGTGCCACGGGTCCCTCTTGGGCAGCCAGGGCTGGGACCTGAGCCTAGGCTGACATGAGGGAAATGCTGAGGCCGTGGGAGGGGGCACCAGCATGAGCACAGGCTTTTCCTACAGTGCTGCTCTGCTACATGGATACCCATTGAGGTCATGTGTCCTCTTTCTCTTGTTTTATGCAGTCTTGGAGACAGATTCAGTGTTCGTGATGTCCTTTCAGTGAGATGGCTCAGGGGTAGGGGCTGGGATGGCGAGGGGCTTGGAGAGGCAGAATCACGGTGAGCTGGTATCCTGCCTTTGGAACCTGTCTAGTGTTCTAAGAAGCTTACTTTGGAAGCTTGCTTTGAGGATGCTTACTTATGAAATATTAATGATTAAAATCACAGCTGTAGCACTAATATAATTTGAGCTATTACAACCAGTTCACAATAATGGAATTGTAGGATCCATCAACTTAGGGTTCGCCTGAGGCCAAGCTACTGGATTTGGGTTTCCCACATCCCTTCTGCATCTGGCCTGTGGGTTCTCAACCTTGGGGCCCCTTGTGTGGGGTACAGACATTTGATGTCACAGAGACTGGTGATTAGAGGCTTCCTGGAGGCATGAAGCCTGGGCTGGCGCTTAGATGGCATGTGGGAACCTGGGAGTGAGTATTTATTGAGTTCCTGCTGGGGCCATTCTATCAATAGCTGTTGCATGTCTTGACAGTTTATTCCTTTGCATTGCTTAGTGGTATTGTACAGCAATAATGCACCACAGTTTGTTTAACCACGCACCTGTTGAAGGACATCTGTGTTGTTTCCAGTTTTAGACTATTATGAATAAAGCTGCAATGAACATCTGTTCACATGTCTTTGTATAAACATAAGTTTTCATTTATCTGGGATAAATGTCCAAGAATACTATTGCCGGGTCATGTGGTAGGTGCATGTTTCTTTTTATAAGAAACTGCCAAGCTATTTTCCAGAGCGGCTGTGCCATTTTGCATTGCCACCAGCAATGGATGAATGAGTGCTCTTAGCATCCTTGTCAGTATTTGGTATTATCATTATTTTTTATTTTAGCAATTCTAATAGTGGTAGTGATAGCTCATTGTGATTTTAATTTGCATTTCCTTGATGGCTACTGAGGAAGAGAAAACCGAGAAGAAATCTGAAGGAGAATGGGCTGAGAGGTAGCCAGAGAACCCAGAGTGTGTGGCAGAGATCACTGGAGGAAAAGTGTGAAGGAAGGGAGGCTCGGCATTGCCAGATGCTTCAAAGAGGGTAAGTGTGGACAGGACTGCTTCCTTTGAATTTAGAACGGGAAAGTCCTTAGGGCATGCCAAACTGGTAAGTTATGGGAAAAGAGTTAAACACCCATTACAGTGGTCAAGGAATGCAAAGCTGGTGAGATGACACGCATGGTGACAAACCGCTTTTCAAGAATTCAGCCATGAAAGGACAGAGGTAACCTAAGACTGTTTCTGACTTGCTAAATCACAGCAAGTGACCAGACTCTCGCACGCTCCATGCCCTCTTTTCATAAACCTTCTGCTGTCATAGTCCTAGATACCATGTCCCAACCCAGATTTCTCTCTTCTTAGTAAGAGACATGTGCACAGCCATCTTCACCAGCAGGTCCAAAGGCCCTTCAAGTTCCCCACACCCAAAAGTCAACTCAGCAACTCCCCAGTTAAACCCTCTTCTCCTCCTGCATGACCTATCTCTGTGGATGGTGCCCTTGTCCACCCAACAGGGGACACACAGAGAAAGACACAAAATCAAGGTCCTTGCCTACTGTTTTTCAGTACAGAAGGGTGGTGTAGACCTTCTTTGGGGAAATCCCACTTGGGGCTTGTAATGGTTTGTCTCTTTGCCCCAGGTCCATCCTTGGGCCTTCTCTGCAAGGCCTTGTCTCCCAGGCTGACTTCCGGGGTTGAACAATCCAGGCTGCCCTTCTGGCTAGTTTACTGCGGGCTTCAAAGAGCCAATGGGAGGAGGAGATTGGAAGGAGGCAGGAGGGGAGGAGAGGGCAGGGTGCTCCCTCCCTCAGGACACCCCTCCCCTAGAGCAGCCCCTCAGGCAGCTCTTCCTCCATAGGGGCAGCTCACTCTGGGCTGGGGAGGCCACCCCTCCTCCTGCTCAGCCTGGCTGGTGAAGGCTGCCTGCTGTTGCTATTGTCCAGGTGCCTCAGCATCCCTCGTCCTTCCCTTGGCCTGGCCCACAAGGCTTCAGGAAAGGTCCCTTCTCCAAAATCTTTTCACTGCAGCCATCTGAGTACAATTGTGCTTCTTTCCAGACTCCAACTGAAACAGGGTGTAAGACCCCACATGACACCCCCACGTAATCATTTTCCCTTCCCATGGAAGCAGATAAGAGTGGCGGAGTGTGAGTACCATCTACTGCTCTTACGCAAAGTACGCCAAGGCCTCTTGTAGGAACAAGTGCCAGTATGGAGGACAACAGCTATATTTGCAAATTGTCCAAATGTCCAAATGTCAAAAGTACTATTTGGTGTGTGCGTATGTGTGTGTGCATGTGCGCGCACGTGCGCGCGCACGTGTGTGTGTGTGTGTAAACACATGCATATTTCTAATTGAGGGGAAATTTGTCTTACAGAGAAGGCTATGATTGACTGTCATAATGGGACCTCTACTGTCTGTCCTGAGAGAAATCGTGACAATGATCAATGTAGCACTGAGAACTGCTGTAGTCTGGTGCCCCCACAGTGCCCAGCACAGGCCACAGGCACACTACCCTCCCCTGTGCCCCACCTCTAAGAGAGTTGCCCACTGCTGAGACCCAGAGCCGTG
Organism: Indri indri; assembly: GCA_004363605.1. Taxonomy (NCBI): domain Eukaryota; kingdom Metazoa; phylum Chordata; class Mammalia; order Primates; family Indriidae; genus Indri; species Indri indri. Next base: position 3,347 of record RJWJ010038685.1, read on the forward strand.
CAGACAGATGCAAAGGGGTAGTGGGCTGGCGATGGTGCGGGCAACCCCCAGCTAATACCTGGTATGTAACTGAAGGGAATACAGACAGTGATCCCTGCTCGGTCTCAGGTTCTCATATCTCTTGGTATTAGGGAAAGTATCTTTCCTCTTGGAATGCCTAGTACTGAGATTTGAGCACATATATGTATATAGACACACACACATACTGCTGAAAGGATAAAAGTCTTTGTAAGTGAGTGGTTAAACACACAAGAGGTGCATCTCTCCATGGCATGAGATGGGGGTCAGTTTAGAGGGGACACAACCCCGGGTACAGTGCGGTGCACAGTGTAGAGTGCAGCCCACGTGAAGGGTTGAGGCTCTTTATTTCCATTCCCAGCCAACATGCTGAGACCCAGGAGAGTGAAAAAGATGACCCTCATTAGCCACTCTGCACATTTGGACTCCCCGTCTCTGTCCCGACCACCTGTCATCTTGTGCAGGACACCACACTCCCATGGCACGCTCTGTGTGACTCTCACGGTGGGAGGACAAGAGCACTGGCCTGCTGGGCTGGTCCTGGGCACTCAGCAGAGCGTTGTTCTTCTCTGGGGAAAGGCAGGACAATCAGCTTCTCCTCCATTGGCCCCAAGAAGAGGAAGGAGACATCCAGGGTTTCTCCCCGGGGGTTTGTGGTTAGATCCAGTTGCACAGGAAAGGCCTCACGAGGGTCCTTTTCCTGGGAATTGTTGGGCTTTTCACTGTCCAAGTCGGGAAGATATTGGACAGATCCTCTTGGCCCAGCTTTGTAGGGGGAGACAGCGAGAGAGGTGTTTTTCCCCTGGGGTTCCTGCACCTTGGGGAGGCTCACAGGTCCTTTGTTAACAGAAGAATTTTCACCTCCAGGGGATGGAGCCTGTAATGAGAACATTTTCAAATGCAGAGTTTCATAGGGAAAGCCCTGCCGCGCCGGGTACCAGGCTAAGCTAATCCATGCCTTTTTGTTGGAGTGTTTCAAAGGGAGACTAGGCAGAAGGATCGGACTTCTGGTGAAAGGGTTAAAAAGCAAAACAGATAACAGCCCAGGGGAACCAAGACCTGTGCAAACTTGACTGCAAGTTTCCTAGTTTCCCAATTTCAGAGCTGAACAATGGCCCAAAGTGATCCAATGACTTGCTCAAAGTACCCAGTGAACTGTCTTTCTGTTCCCAGTAGTGGCAGCAGCAGTTGCCTTTCACTGGTTGTTTTTCCTGTACCAGGCCCTGTGTATTGCTCTTCATTCGGATCCTTTCACTTGCTTCTCACAGGGCTCTGAATGAGGCAGATGTTGCAATCCCGCTTTAAAGATGAGTCAACCAAAACTCAGGTAGGTACTTCCCTATTGTCACACAGCTCACAGGTGGCAGAGCCAGAGTGGACCCCAGGTGGCCTATCTCAACTGCCCTGCCAACTATACCAGGATACCCCATAGTAAGTGCTCAATAAGTACTTCTGGAAAAGGAGCAAATGTTTTTAGGAAATGAATTCTCCCAGTGGTTTGGGGTAAGGTTTCTTTGGGACACTGAATTTAATGCCTCAGAGGCTCGGGCCATCCAAGCCAGTCGTTCTGTTTCTGAACGTGTCTTCCCTATTCTGTAGGACCACACTGTGACTAAAACAAAGCCGGACAGGTCTTTGACCAGCTACCCTGTGGGTGTGGGCTTAGGGCAGCCTGAGTAAAGTGGTGATCATGATCCCAGAAAAGTCAAAAAAGGGGCTGGGGTTGTGGCAGCTAAATATAGACAATCTGCTCTTCTTTACAATTAGATTGAAAAATACCTGTGTTTCAAAGAAGTCACAAGTCACAGAGACAAACTTTCCTTCGTCTGTTTGAACCAAAGAACCTGTGCAAAGACCAATGGGCTAAAAGAAAGAGAAAATACAATGTCATGTGAGTATTATCAATGATCATAAAGGGAAATCAACTTGCTTCCTGCTTGTGTAGACACACAGCCAATCAACATTTTTATCCTCCTGCCATGTAATAGGCGGGCTCTGAGCCAATTCTCTCTAGATCACCCTTACCAAAAAATCACCCAAACTAGGGTAAATTGCCTCCAATCATGAGAAATTCAGTATTTCTTAAGGAACAAAACACTGATTATTGGAAAATTCTTTGTATTGAGCGGGAAGCCATGTCTACACAACTTCTACCTCTTGGTCTTAGTTCTATCCTGGGGTCAATCAGAAAACTTGTTTTCATCTTTCATACAGCAGTGCTTTATGTTTGTTTCACCTGAGTTGTCTCTTCTCAACCACTCTCAGCTCCTTCAACTTCTCTTTATTTGAAAATAAAATAACTTTGGTTTCTTATTGAAAATGTTATAAATAGTTATTTAGAATATAGATAAACAAAAAGAAAATAAAAAGACCTGTAATTGCCTGAAAGGTAATTGTTGCCTGCAATGATTTGATTTCTTTTCTTCCAATCTTTTTTTCCTATGCATGTATATTTTTTATTCTACAAAAATAGAATTATATCACATACATTATTTTATAACTCTGTTTTGTCACTTAACAATATATTGCAAAAATCCTTTTATGGCATCAATAGTCTTCTATGATTTTCTTTATAATAGCTACCCAATAGTCCTCTGTATTATTTAATAAGCTCTCTTTCATTAGACAATTAGATTGACTCTAAATTTTTTAGTTTGAACATTAAAGCTATATCTTTTCATGTCTGCCTAATTACTTCCTTAGGGTAAATTCCTAGAAGAGGAACTTTAATGTCAGAGAGCATACATGTTTTCAAGTATAAATAGAATATTATAATAAAATGTTGCCTCAGTTTCTAAAGAAGAGCTTTTAAGTATATCCACATAAAGTTTACTGAAATGTGTCTAAACAGATTGCCTAAATGTGACTCTATCAACCATCTCCAGACCATATAAAGAGTAGACTAGAAATTCCTTAAAGTGGGAAAATCCACTCAAGTGTGAAGTTCTTGGGGAATGGTGCCTCAACCTTTTCCTTCTCCTCTTCATCACCAAGTCACAAAAGGGAGGGGCTCTAAGAGAACCTTCTGGACAGACTGCAGGTACCAGCACCAAATAGATCCTGGCCACTCCCACCCTGGCTAGTATTTACAGAGATACCAAAATTCACAGGCCTGCCTGGTGCTGACACTAGAGTGGAACACAAAGAGGGAGTTTGTTGGTGTTGCTTAAAATGTGAACCCTAGAGTCTGGGGACATATGCGGCATCCAGATTGGAAAGGAAGAAGTAAAACTATCTCTATTTTCAGATGACATGATGTTGTATATAGAAAATCCTAAGGAATCCGTGAGCAAACTATTAGAACTAAAAGATGAGTTCATCAAGGTTACAAGATAAAAAATATAATTTTGGGTTAACATAAAAAATTGGATTTCTATACACTTGCAATAAATAATTCAAAAATGAAATTAAAAAGAATTTTATTACATTAGCATCAAAGAGAATAAAATATTCAAGAAGTAAATTTATCAAAATAACTGAAAGGCTTGTACATTGAAAACTACAAAACGTTGACAGAAATTAAGTTCTAAACAAATGGAAAGACATCATGTTCATGGATTCGAAGACTTAATGTTTTTAAGATGACAAAACTTCCCATATCGATCTATAGATTCAAGGCAGTCAAATATATCCAATTTCCAACTGCCTTCTTAAAAATAGAAGTTGACAAGCTGGTCCTAAAATCATGAAAATTCAAAGGATCCTGAATACCCAAAACAATCTTGAAAAAGAAGAACAAAATAAGGGTACTCACACTTCCCAATCACAAAACTTACCACAAAGCTATAGCATTCAAGACAGTGTGGTACTGGTATAAGGTTAAAAATATAAATCAATGGAATGAAATTGAGAGTAAAAATATAAACACATATATGATATATTGATCTTTGAGATGTGTGCTAAGAAAATTAAATGGGGGAAAGAATAGTCTTTTAAACAAATAGTGCTGGGACAATTGGATATTGGCATACAAAAGAATGAAGTCAAATCTCTACCTCATGACACGTATAAAAATTAACTCAAAAGGAGTCATAGACCTATAGGTAAGGATTTATTTCTTTATTCTCAATTTTATTTCATTGATCTATGTATTTATCTTTATATTAGTACCACACTTTCTTGAATATTGTAGCTTCATAGTAAATTATGAGATTGGAAAGAGTGAGACTTCCTATTTTGTTCTTCTTGTTCAAGATTGTTTTGGCATTCTGGATTCCTTGTATTTTCATACATGTAAATCTTAGTGACCTTGGATTAGGTAATGGTTTCTCAGATACGACACCAAAAGCACATTCAAAATAAGAAAAAAACATATAAATAGAATGCCATCAAAATTTAAAACTTTTGTGCTTCATCAAGAAAGTGAACACACAACCCAGAGAATGAGAGAAAATGTTTTAAAATTACAAATCTGATAACAGCATTGTATCAAGAATATGCAAAGAACTCTTAAAATTCAACAATAAAAAGATAAGTAACCCAATTTTAAGATGGGCAAAGACATTTCTCCAAAGAAAATACTCCAGTGGCTAATAAGCACATTAAAAGATGCTCGATATCATTAGCCATCAGGGAAATGCAAATAAAAATCATGACGAGATACCAATTTATACCTAATAGATGGCTGTAACCAAAAAGGAAGATAATCATAGGTGTTGGCAAAGATGTAGAGAAACTGAAACCCTCGTACATTGCTGATGGGATTGTGAAACTGATACAGTCATTTTTGAAAATAATATGGCAGTTAGTCAAAGGATTAAACATATAATTTTCATATGACCCACCAATTCCACTCGGAGGTATATACTAAAGAGAAATGAAAACATATGGGTATGCAAAAACTTGTGCACTTGTTCTTAGTCGGAAACAACCCAAAGTCTATCAACTGATAGATGGATGAACAATAAACAATATCCATGCAATAAAATATTATTAGCTAAGGAAGAGGTAAACCTATCTCTATCTGCAGACAGAGAAGCCTTGGAAACATGTCAACTGAAAGTAGCCAGACACAAAGGGCCACACAGTGTATAATTTCATTTATATGAAATGTCCAGAATAGGCAAAGCCACAGAGACAGAAAGCAGATTAGTGAATTCCAGGGGCTTGGGTGATGTGGCAATGGGGAATGACTGTTAATGGGTATGCAGTTTCTTTTAGGGTTGATGAAAATATTATAAAATAAGAAAATGGTGATGGTGGCACAACTCTGTGAATATACTATTAAAAACCACTGTACTTTATCCCTTAAAAGGATGACTTCTGTGGTGTGTGAATTATATCTTAATAAAGCTATTACTATAAATACATAAATAAGATGAAAAATAATTTTGGTGCATTTTGCCCAATTGTGCTCTGACACATTGTGCCAAGTAAAATTCTCACCAGGTATGTTTCAGATGGTTTCAAGGCACCTTCCCCATCTTTGACGCATTCTTTCAATGGTCTATTTGACTTTGTCCTTCTTAAAGAGTGGTCCAAGGAATAGAACACCATGCTGTATTCCAAATATAACCAAGTTTTTTCAGGTCAAAGTAGGACCATCACCACCCTCTGAGGAGATTCGTCTATGTTTTATAGTCCCCATAATCACTTTTTGTAATTGCTGATGAAAATTGTACTTACAATTGAATGAAATCAATTCATCTGGGCACACCTAATCTCTAAATCATCAGTTGCTCCTTGGTGGGAGAAAAGCTTCTCATGCTTTATAACAGCTCATATATAATTTATTCTCCACAAATACTTAGAGATGATCTGTGAACACTCATCTTAAATTATGAAGACATTCAGGAAACTTACCGCAGAGTCAGAGGACTGAAGTGAGCAGCTGCCAGCCTGGGATGTGGTACACGGTGACTCTTTGACTAAGTATTCCACAAAGTAGGAAGGGCCAACCACCCACTGTTAAGAGACAAAAGTCAAGATATAAAAAGTCAAACCTTCCTCCCTGGGAAAAACATTCAGGTTTGCCAGAATTGTATTTACAGAAGCGATACATCACCAGAGGCACTGTCAACACATGTATCTGTCGTGCCTGCAAGTCCCCACCCTGATCAAACCACATGCCATGATTTAGTTATTGAGAAAGCATAATCACCATACCTTTCTTCCCTTCTGAAAGATTTGAATGGGCCCTAAACACCTTTCCTTCGTAAGCTTAATTTTTCTCACACAGAATTATCTTTTGGATATTTCTCCATATGAAAGAGATACCAATATAATCCAATTACAAATGAGCCCCCATTTTCCCTTATCCGTAAAACTCAACATCCACTCCAGGCCTTAACATGGAGTAAAAGTTGTCCCGCTAAGTGGTCTATGACCATGTAGCAGAAACAGTGAATTTGTGAAGAATCCCCCAAGGAGACTGGGAGTCCATTTCTCTTCCTGCCCTAGGGTTAAGGAAGTAAAATGGAGTCCCCTCGCTCTTATAGAAATGTCACAGAATGACTCAGAAACTGAAACGTGACTGAATGTGCATCAGGTCTACCAAAGTAGGGAAGGTAGAGAAAGGCTCTTGGGTTCTAATCAAAGGGCATGCCCTGACATTCTCTCAGCTTAGGAATCTATAGCAATAGTTATGAGAGACGCTGTTTGTCTAACTAGCTTGTGCATTTTAGTCTTACCTGGCTAGAAGCCCTTGTGACTTTGAGGAGAGAGTACTGCTTTGAGGTGTTCTCGTTGTTGTATTTTGCAAGAGACTCAGTAGCAGCTTCCAAAACACGGGGATCTGAAGAATCAGTGGGTCTGGGGCCTGGGCAGTCCGGGCACATACTATGAATCTTTTCTTGAGAAACTGTTGATGCCAATGAGACCAGTTTAAAAATTATTGATTTTCAATCCTATAAATCATATGATCATACTGAGGCAAAGATGGAAAAAAAGGTACTACTTAGTGTTGGTAAGGATGGGGTGAGGAAGACATTTTCTGGAAAGGAAGTGAACTGTTGGGAGGTAGATTTCTGTAATGGGCATATGTTATTTTCATAATTAAAAGTAAAACAAGATAGCTTTTACCTCACACGCATTTATTTACTAAGAGAATTTTGTTCAAAGACACATAATATAGTGCATTGAATAGGATCTTTTCCACCCAAGTATTTCAGTAGCTCTTCATTGCCTCTGCAAAGTAGACTGAGCGTCTTAAAAGGTTGGGATTTCATTACTGTCATGTCTTATTCACCTTTCAGTAACATCATACCTAACATCTAACACACAGTAAGTGCTAACTAAGTAAATGCTTGTAGAAAGAATGAATAAATGAGTGACCTAGTGGAAGGAAACTCTTTGGTTGGAAAATGCGAGTGAGATTTGTTAAAGGACACAAAATTACAACTAGATAGGAGAAATAATTTCTAGCATTCTATACCACTCTAGGATGACTATAGTTAACAATAATTCCTTATAGTTTTAAGTAGCTAGAAGGATGATATTGAATGTTTCCAACACAAAGAAACGATAAATGTTTGAGATGATGGATATACTAATTACCCTGATCTGATCTCCATACATCATATAAACAAAACATCACTATGTAGTCCATGAATATGCTCAATTATTATTTGTCAATTAAAATAAATTTTGAAATGTTAAAAAAAAAATGTAAGTGAACCAAAACAGAAAATTGGTCAAATGACTGTGTGACTGGATAGAATGATCACACTAACAACACAGCCAGAACTTCTGTTTGGGAGGAGCTGGGGTGGTAAACCTGGAGAGAAAGTAAGGCTGGGGAACTTAGCTTGAGGTTGTTTTTGCAGAGTAAACACATAGTTTACCTGGGTGTATTTGGGGGCTGGGAGAGAGTATGGCGAGTCACATCCACAGCTGGTCACCCTGCATCCTCACCACCAGTCACTTACTGACCTCCCATAGCTCTGATACCTATGACTGGCATTTAAGTCCTCAGATGATTTATTAGTTGCTGTTCTCTAATTTATTTCAGGTGAGTCTTGTCTTCCCAACCTGGACCTCATGCTGTGCTTAATAAAAGGTTTTTTTCTCTTGCCTTGTTCCTCAGAGGAACCAGCAGCATTGTTACCACCTGGGGCTTGTTAGCAATGCAGGGCCTCGCACCCTGCCCCGACCTGTGGAATCAGAATCTGCACCTAAACAAGACGCCCAGGGGAGCCACATGCTCATAGCAGTTTGACAAGTAGCCATACTGTACTACCTGTGCCATGGGTGCTCTCTTTCCAAAGACTTCCCTTTCAAAACAGGAGGACCCTGAGTGAATGCATGTGCATTTTTCAAATGTCATTCTTTGAGCCTCATTTTTAGTCTATTTATTTATTTATTGAACAACATTATTGACAACTTCCACTTAATAGGAACTGAGGAGGGTGTGGCAAGGAGGAAGAAAGGACAAAATATTCTATCTGATATAAGACATGAGGCCCCAAATAAAAGCAACGCGTCATCTGTGTTCCCTGAGTGGTTTGGCCAAAGTTAGAAGGTCTGTTTGCAAAGTATCCAGCCATTGTTAATATATTTTTCATATTACATGGCTTGATACTTTCCACACAGACCTCATATATAGGAATGTAGGACAGGCAAGCACTATTCCTTCCTGGAATAGAGGACACTGCAGAAGAAGCAGCATCAGTGGTGGTGCTTAAAGGATATCTTGAGTTCCAAGGTCAGAGGGCATCAGGGCAGGGCATGCTCAGCAGAGGGAGAGGCACAGTGAGATGCAGACACTGGAAAGGGCAATGTGTGTGTCAGGAAATGGTGAGGCACCCAGGCGGGTGGAATGCAGAGCTGTGGTGGTCAGGGAAATTACCTGTGGTAGAGGGAGCTAGAAAGGGAGCTGGGGACCAGCCACAGAGAGCATGCCATTTACGTCAGGGTGAAAATTTAGGATTTGATCCAAGATACAGAGGATAGCTATTGAAAGCGATTTAGGAAGAAGAATCATGGGAAGAGGAGCAGTATGGGATGAACTTCAGTGGGGAAGAAAGTACTGGAAATATTAAGCAACTAGTGCTAGAATGAATCCAAAGTAAAGATGGGAAGACACCCTGTACACTCTTTGCAGAGTCCTGATTAAATGATTTTTGCATATTTTATTGAAATTGACAAAATCATAGTGATTTCTTACCTGGGCGAAGAGTACAGTTATAAGCAGGTGAATAGAGAACTCTATGTGGCTTGTTAATATAAAACATCACTTTGCATTGACCGTAAACCTGAAACCAACAAATACATTTTATGATGTGGACAAAACTGTGAGTTTTAAAAAATACCTCAGCAATAAAAATCAGACATTTTATTTTCGAGTAATGAGAAATTTAAGGTCAAATTCTGTGGTTTTGTTGGGAGGAACTGCAGTAGATCATCAGACTGTTGAACCTTTTCCTGGGACACAGCTAGACTACATTTCCCAGCCTCCCCACAGTTGCTGTGACTGTGTGTAACTGTGTTCTAAGCACCGGAACGTGAGCAGACGTGATGTGTCACCGCTTCCAGGTCTGGCCCATGAAGATCTTCCAAGTTCTCACTATACTCCGTGCTCTTTGTTTCCATAGCTTGATGCAGATGAGCATGGTGACCACGGAAGTCACGAGTTGAAGCTGGCAGAGTCTGGAGCCGCGGTGTGGAATGAATCTGGGTCTCCACATCATTCCTGGAGAAAAGCTCCCTCCTGATCCGGAACTTCTATTTCGAAGTTCACATAAGGTGAGAAATAAACTTATATCATGTTAGCATCAGTGTACACTTTTTAGTGTATGTGTTTTAGTACCTAGTGTCACCATAACAAATGTAATTTGTAACAAGGTAAATAGAGTATTTGCTTTTCAAAATCAGTTAGGTGCAGTGTGACAAATTGGTTACATGATTAGAAAAAATATCGATATCAAACTGTTTACTTCTAAACGCATATCACTTCTTGCTCTCATGTTGTAAAGTTTCATATCAATTAATAGACATAATCCCAGGATAATTAAGAGTAAAATGAAATTGACTATCTCAGGTCCCTTTTCTTGTCATCTTTATAAGGATTAATCCTGGCAGGGTGTGGTAGCTCATGACTGTAATCCCAGCACTTTAGGAGGCTGAGACAGGAGGATCACTTGAGAACAGGAGTTCAAGACCAGCCTGGGCAACACAGTGAGACTCCGTCTCTACAAAAAATAGAAAAATTAACCCAGCATGGTGGTGTGCACCTGTAGTCTCAGCTACTCTGGAGGCTGAGGCAGGAGGATCACTTGAGGAGTTTGAGGCTGCAGTGATCTCACTACTGTGCTCCAGCCAGGGCAACAGAACGAGACCTGGTCTCTTAACTAATTAATTAATTCTGAGGCCTTCTGGGTTCTATGACTTCAGAAAATCCTTCCATGGCACCCTTGAGAGCTTTCATATTTTGAGCCATCCATTTTCCTACCTTCAAACCTCATATCTGCATTTACTAAAACAAAACAAAGAAAAATAAATTTCAAAAGCTCTGCCTCCATACTTCTGCAGTCTACATTACCAGATATCCAGAATATTCGCCTCAGGTCTTCTCACAATTCAAACACTGGTTCAGAGCCTAAAGGAGGGTCTTAGAAGTGGAAACCGATTTGGGGGCAACTTTTCCATTGTGGCCCACATAACTTCAGTGGACCTCTCAGAAGCCACTCCAATTAAACTGTGCTCTGACTACAGCCTTAGAATAAGGACATGGGTACCTGCCAGGACATTATAAAGAGGGACTTGTAAAAGATGGCAGACCTTGAGCAATCTTTGCCCTGCAGAAAGAAGGCACCTGGTTGCTTTCCCAGAGCCCTTACCAGTTTATGAAAACAAGCACTCACCGATCCATGCAAGCTCCTCACCCTACAGTCCTTCCACGCCTTCTTGCTGAGCACATGGCAGTCAGTCTCCAACACATCCAATGTGAGATAGAACAGAGACCCCAGGCCATCCTGTGGAAAGGGGTAGAAAAATGCACCACATCCCACAGGAAGCAGAAAGCCATAAAGATGCACAAAGAAGTCTCTGCTTCATGGGAGAGCCAAAGGATGATGGTGAACATGCCCTACAAACCACTGAAGTCTGGACAAGTGTCAGAGTGGGATCACGGTTTGCACTTGTTCCTAATACCAATAAGAGCATTGCAGCACGGGCTGGCAGAGGAGAGCAGAGTGTTCTCAGCAAGCTTTCCAATTTGGAAAGCAACTGCCAACATGTGTCTCTGGGTTTCCTGCTCACCCTGGCCAGTCTCTGCAGCTTGTCCAAATGCTTGCCCCAGAGGGGACAGTCACTTGCCTGTCTGTGTTCCCAGGCATTGTGCACTCGGTTGAGGCTCAGCACATAGCCATCCTTTCTGTCTCTGTTGATGTCCTGCAGGGCAAAGCCGGTGACTGCCAGCACACCTGAGTCATTGCAGCCCCGGGAGAGCAGAGGCGAGGGGCCCAGGGCCTGCTGGGGCAGAGACACAGCCCCACAGCACAGGGCCAGGGTGCAGAGTGCCAGGGGTAGGAGCAGACCCATTCTG
>RJWJ010038686.1:0-14856 GCA_004363605.1 Indri indri
ATTTTCTGTTGCTCATTTTGTAGGCTGCCTGTGTCCAGGAAATGAGAGAGATGGGCTGTGATTTAGAGATGACTTCTGAAACCGTGGTAACTAGGATGTGACCTTCCCCTCTAGCTCCACCCTTCAGGAGAGCTGAGGGTGGGGGAAGGGCCAGCTGGGAGTTACTGGAGCTGGTCCTGGGAATAGGGTGCTTCCTAGGAGATTCCCAGAGGAAGGGAAAAATAGTAGCTTTTCCTAAGAGCTACTGTGCTTCTTTTCTTAGCAGCAGCTTTATCTTGCCTTTTCCCTTCCTTGGTTACACCTCCTTCCTTGGTTACATAGCACCCATTAAAGGTGGCAGAAGAGAGAGTCCAATAGAGAGCAAAGAGCATGTCACGTACCTCACCATATTTAATCCTCACAATCATGCTGGCTGGGTAGATAGTATAGCTTTCTCCATTCTATTGATAAGGAAACTAAGCTCAGAGTATGCTGAGCTTAGGGTGACCTGGGGTAACCCAGAGAGCAGGGAGCAAAGGCAGTACTAAACCCTAGGTATTCTGACTTTAAGTCCCAGAAGCTTCTAATACATATTGCCTGGATGCTCCAGTTTTTGCATATTATTTTACTGAGTTTCTTGCCAATCTAGACCATATTGTTTTTTTTGTGTGTTGTCGTATTTCAAATAACTCCAAGGAAAGTTTCAAAAAATGAAGAAAATTTAAAAGGCTAAAAGAACTAAGCCTATGGATTTTCATGCATTCATTATTCTTATCACCAAACAGAGCAAAACAAAGACACAGGGCTTGTCATTCACAAAGGTCGAATCACAGACTGGGGTTGAAATTTAAAAAGAAATAAATGTAACAGAGAAGATACCAAGCAAAAAAAGGAATGGGGTGGGGTGGGGAGAACATGGAAATTTGAGAGTTCTGGTTCTGGAATCAGATTTCTTAGGTTCCAGTCCCAGCCTCACTGTTCTCTAGCTATGCGGCCTCCAGCAAGTTGACTCACTTCTGCAAGCCTCAGCGTCCTCATCTGTAAAATGGTGATAATCATTGTGTTTATCTCCTGGGTATTAGATGAAATAATCCTGCGTATAAATGATAGCTATTATGATGACTTTAATATGGAGGTGCAGGCACGGTCTCATGTGAAGAGAGGCAGAGTCCATGTCCTCTTCTCCATCTGGGGTACCTTTGGCGTCCTGTAGTCAAGTTCTAGGGGCTTCCTTTCCAGAACGGGGGAGGAAGTCACAGTGAAAGAAATGTCTCGGCTTTTAATGGAAACAGTAAAAAAGGAATAAATCAGATGGACATATGTGTTTGACTTGTGCTGCTGCCGAACAGGTGATGCACTGGGATCTATAAAAAATCACAGAAAGATACAAAATTCTTTTTTAGCATTCCTCCCCTGCCCTCCCAACACACACAGCTCCACGGGGAGAGAGGAGGGAGGCTTCCCTGGCTGCCCCTGTGACTGCTGGACCCTCTGGGTCGAGGCAGTCGCAGCAGCCTGTGGATCCCAGGCGGGCAGCCCCTTTGCATGCGTTGAGAAAAGTCCCCGCCTCCTGCAGCAACTTCTATTCTGCTGCTCATGTCTGGGGAGGGCAGAGGCCTCCACATAACCTTCCTGTGCCAGGGCGAGGTGGGCATTGAGAGGCAGGTCCAGGTTTAGGCTTACCCTGCTGGGGGTGACCCACACCTTCCCCTGCTTGCTTGCCCTGAGGCACCTCTTGCCCAGCCAAGCAGCTGCCAAGTCAGAGAGGGAGGCTGAAAAATCAATCAACACATCATTTCTTCTTGTACTTCAGACCAGCAGAATGCACCCCAGGAAGTCGATGAATTATTCATTAAGCCTAATGGGGCAGTCACAAGGGAGAATTGCGGAGATGTAATTAAGTGGTGTTTTAATTTGAGAAATATTTATTGGGGTGTAGCCTGAGAGATTCATTCATATCTTTGTAAACAACAACCTGATGGTAAATAGGGAGAGGAAACCCCAGAGTGGCTTGTTTGTCCTCCACCTCTGCTGACCGCTGCCCAGCATCCTGATGTCCGGGATCGATTCGGAGTGGGACTATAGGTAACACTTGTTGAGGATGAGTTCTGACATAAGACTGTATTAAGCACCTTTTGCACGTCTATCAAATACTTCCCCCAACCTAACAATTCAGTCTAAATCTGTTCCACAGGATATCACACTAGTCCATTATGTTGATATTAAGCTCATCAGGCCTGGTGAGCATGAAATAGCAATTAGTCTAACCACATTGGTAAGACATTAGCCTGCTGGAGATGAGAAATAAATCCCACAAAAATTCAGAGGCCTTCCGTCTAATTGAAATTTCTGTGTCCAGTGGACTGAGACATGTTCAGATAGCCCTTCTAAGGGAAAGGATAAATTGTTGCACCTGCTCACTCCCACAACCAAAAATGATACTCAACGTCTTGGATTTTACAGGCAGTATATACCTCATTTGAGTGTGCTATGTCAGCAGAGTGACCCAAAAGTTGCTAGTGTTGAGTGGACCCAGAATAAGAGAAGGATCTGCAACAGGCTGCCTTGCAAGCCATTCTGTCACTGTGTTTGAAACTGGACTATAAATTCCTTGAGGGCAAGAGATTTTGTGTATCTGCAGCTGTATTCCCAGGATGGGCCTTGAACATTGCCCAGCACAAAGAAAGCACTCAGACAAGATTTGTTGAATGAATGAACATGATTTGAGGTAGGTGTTATTATTATCTCCACTTTAGTGATAGAGAGATGGAGATTTTGAGAGGTTAAGTTGCTCAAGATCACAGATAGTAAATGACAGAACCAGGAAACATCCAGGTCAACTGGGCTGCAGAGCCTTGTACACCTCTGATCAGTTTTGGGTTCATACCGTTTTTGTTTGTAGCTGGGGAGCAAAAAGATGCCCACAGATCTTCTCTGAGATGCTTCATTTACTCAGCTGAGGTTCAGAGCTTGCGTCCTCCATGGCTTTTGTGCAGTCCCTCCCAGAACAGTAGAGTTCCTGGGTAAAAGGCACAAACTGAGCAAAATCTGGGATTCCTCCATAAACGGTCTGCCCTGAAGAGGGCGCTCTAGGAAAAGCTGGAAAACCTGTGAGGTCTCTCCTGAACCGCCTCCTTTCCACTCCCTTCTCTACTCCGTTCTTTTACACCTGGAGCTCCTTTTTTAATGTTATATTGCTTGGCTCTTACCATAGGAGTTTTCTCTGTTGTATGGTTTTTTCAGAATCTATTAACTTTTATTGAATATCCTTCATGTGCCTGGTACACTAGGTGTTTCCCATATATTTTCTTATTTAATCCAGGAGAATTCAGATATGCCCCAATATTTGGGGGAACTTAGAGTATTTCTCAAACCATAGTATGATGAAAAGTATTAAACCAGGGCTCTGCTCTGGTTAAAGAATCCGGGTGTTAAGGAAACTTGTGAATATTCATCTGTCACCTAGACTCAGTTTGTATCCAAATGAATAGTGAAAACATGGTGATTACCTGCTTATAAAAGACAACTTTGTCTCTCTTGCCCTTGGATCACCATCGTTTTATTATAAAATGCAGGTGTGTGGCACAAGGTACCAGTGGTGATTGTTTATGTATGTAATTAGACTCTTTAGTGGGCTTAATTTCCTCCTCTCTTTTCATGTGTGGTTACTGTAATGACCTTGGAAATTTCTAGCCTGTGATAATACACCAGTTGAATTTTATTTCTCTTTATGAGAACAGCTCAAAACTCACTTTTCCCTAAAGAGCTTTACCTGTTTCTCACCACCAATCTCTTATCAGTATCCCCTTCTATACACGCTTAATAATAATATTATTAATAATAAAGCAAGCTCTCATTTTTGAACACATTACACTTTAAGTACATTGCACATGCTAACTCATTTAATACATCCAGGATCTCTTTTACTGTAATGCTTATTTGCATTATGCTATCAATGAGGAAACTGAGTCATAGAGAGATTAAGTAGCAAAGCCATGATTTGAACCCAGATGATCTGGCTCCAAATTCGGAGTTCTTAACACCTTTTAGAGGTATTATTTTATCTCAATAAGGAAATATTTATTAAGTGCCTATTATATGCTGTGTGTGCAAACCTTGGTAAATATAGTAAGAGATTCCATTGTTGCTTATTGATACTATGTTAAGAGGTAATGATCATCGATACAGTTCCTAGGAATATTGCAGATATCTTTTATTTCTAATAAATAATTTTTGTGAAAAGCATTTATATATGTTAGTGTTTAATCTCAACTAATTAAAGGGTATGGCTCTCCTCATTTGAAAGATGAGTAAACAGACTCCGAGATCCTGTGTAACTTATCTAAAATCATTCAGCTATTTATGGGCAGAGGTAGGATATGAATCCACGTCAGACTGAGTCCAAAGCTTACATCCATTTCATTATACTTTATTGCCTCAGAGCTCCAAGTCGATACAAAGATGAGTTTATTGTGCACATATGAGAAAAAAAAATTGAGTGTATAATGGGATTTTTCAAACTTTGATGTCCATCAGAATTATCTGAAGCGCCAGTTAAAAATTCAGTTGCTTTGACCTCACTGCTAGAAATTCTTCAGTATGTCTAAGGTGGGTCCTGGCTCTCCTAGGTAATTTTGATGCACCCAGAAGTATTAAACTTCAGTTTTTAAGAGTTTGTTAGGAAATTCTTTTTCAAGAAACTGGTAGCAGTTCCCAGTCCTGATTGATTAGATATGGCTGAATCCATTAATATGGTTGAAAACAATGTTGTCCATTGATTAAAAATACACTAGTTTCCTCAATTTGTTATAGGAATGATATGGGGAGGGAAGGTTAAGGTGAGGAGACGTGGAGACTTTCTGAGAAGGTGGGATTTTATACCTGTGTTTTCCTGCTGCTGACAGGTTCTTAACCCTCATTCTCCAACTCCCAGGGACTGGAGAATCTTTCTCTGAAGACCTACCAGAAGTTTTCAAAATGTACCCAGAATAGCAACTTGAGCATCAATCACCTAGAAACTTACAAAAAGTACATATGCTCCAATCCCACCCCGGATATACTGAATTAAAACTCTAGTGAGGGGGCAGCTATCTGTGTTTTAAGAAGCTCTCCAAGAGATTTGAAATCATGCTACAGATATAGATCCATTGGCTTGCATTATTTATTACCAAGCCACTTATTTGGTACTGTGTAAGTTTACTGGGAATGCTATAACACAGTACCACAAATTGGTGGCTTAAACGACAGAATTTTATTGTCTTACAGTTCTTCAGGTTAGAAGTCCAAGATCAAGGCATTATCAGGGTTGGTTCCTTCTGAGAGCTGTGAGACAGAATCTGTTCTACGCATCTCACCTAGCTTCTGGCAGTTTGCAAGCCATCTTTGGCATTCCTTGTCATCACCCAGATCTCTACCTTCATCTTCACTTGGCATTCTCCCTGTGTGTCTGTCTGTATCCCAATTTCCCCTTTTTATAAGAACACCAGTCATATTGTATTACGGGCCTACCCTACCCCAGTATGACCTTGGCTTAACCTAGCTATTTAAATCTGCAACAACTCTATTTCCAATTGAGGCCACTGGGGTACTGGAGATTAGGATTTCACTCTATGAATTTTGAAGGTTCACAAGTCAACCCATAACAACCACTTTTACTGATAAATATCTTGTCTGATTGACACAGCCAGCTAGTCTCTTTCCTGGCAAAGGTTTTTAACTTAGGCTTTCCGACGTCTCACCTGATGCCCTATTGCACTATAACTGAATCCATTTAGCCTTATAGATTGTTAATTTTCACTGTAAATATATTGAATCTTTTCAAACTAAATTGTAGTCAGATTATAAAATGTTTTAAAAGCAAATATGCTGTCAAACACTGCTGATATCCCAATTTTAGAATCTTGATGATAATAATAATAGCTAACCATATTGGCAACTTATTATGTTTTAAGAAGTGTATTAAGCATTTATGTGCATTATGCCATCTTTTCCTTACAACAATTTTCTGAAGCTATTATATCAATTTAGAAATGAGAACATGGAGGCCTAAACTGCCTAAATAGCTTGCACAGACTCATGCAACTATTAAAGGGCATTTCTGAGAGTCAGACTAAGTTGGACCATCAACTGTTTGTCTAATAACCTCTGTACAACACAGCCACTGGGGATAGAATAAGAACATAAAAACGTTCCCTTATTATAACGTTCTGTGGCTTTAAAAATTTTGCATGTCTGTGTGATGGCTTGCTTGAGATAAGTTGACCCTAAATTGTTAATTGGAATGCCAAGTTAACAGACTGTGCCTGTCTACTTAAAAACATAGCTCCTAGGGGCCAATAAAACATCTCAGTAATGCAGAGTTAAATCTTTAAAAAAGCACCAAAACTGTTAGAGATATGATAAAACATAGATTGTAGAAGAAAAGTCACAGTTTTTTCTGTGCCAGTGTAAAAACTCATTAAGACAACTAGAGGCAATCAGAAAATAAGAGAAGCTACATGTCAGATTATGAAAACATTCGCCCTTCTCCAAACTCTAATACATATACCTCTCTGCCTCCGTTCTGATTGACAATTGGGTTAACATAATTCTCTTCTCCACTAAAGTCAGAAACACTTTTACATTCTAGCGACACTGCTTAAAACTCCTATTGCATACTAAGGAGGTTTATTTATGAAGGTCTTCTCTTTGGGACTTTCCCCAAGATTGTTTTTGTGAATTTTCCTACAGTTGAATGAACTTTTGTGCTAGCTAGCATGCTCATTCAGTTTAGGCATTAAGGAGGTCGAAGTCTTTGGTTTGATTATTTGGGATTGAGTAGATATGTTCCAGGAACATTCTAAATAGTACCTTAGAGCAAACTTTAATGTGTATACCAGTCACCCTGGGTTCTTGTTCAACTGCAGGATCTCTTCCACCTCCACACTGAGATTCTGTATTCCTAAGAAGATTCCAGATGATGTTGATACAGCTGGCTCATGGGCCATACTTTGAGTAGCAAGGACTTAATTAAAACAGTGGAACAGTGGTTTTTAAACTTGTCTGCATGTCACAATCACCTGGGTAGCTCTTGTTTTTTGTAATATAACAGCTTTAATGAGATATAATTCATATACCATTCAATGTATTCATTTAAATTGTAGAATTCAATCAATGGTTTTAGTACATTCACTGAGTTGTGCAACCATGACCACAACCAGTTTCATAATTGTTTACTCACCCCCCTAAAAAGCCCCTGTATCCATTAGTAGGACATTTTGCCCTTTCCTCCAACCTCTCTCCCTCTCTCTCCCCACCACCAAGTTTAGGTAACCACTAGTCTACTTTCTGCCCAATCTAGTCATTTCATGTGAATGAAATCGTACAATATGTGTTTGGACTGGTTTTTTTTTTTCCCCGCTTAGCACAGTTTTCAAGGTTTATCCATTTTGCAGCATGTATCAGTACTTTGTTACTTTTTATAGGCAAATACTGTTTTATTGTATGTATGGAACACATTTTATTTATCCGCTCATTGGTTCATGGACATTTGGGTTGTTTCCACTTTTCAGCTATTATGAATAATGTTACTATGAATATTTGTAAACAAGATTTTGCCTGGATATATGTTTTTAATTTTGTTGTGTATGATACCTGGATCAGTTGAAATTCCTGTTTAACCTCTCAAGGAACTGACACATTGTTTTCCAAAGCTGCTGTACCATTTTACATTCCCGTTAACAGTGTTTGAGAATCTAAATTTCTCCGCATCCTCACCAACAGTTGCAGTTTTGATCATAGCTATGTTAATGGGTGTGATGCTGTATCTCATTGTGACTTTGATTTGCATTTCCCTGGTTGATAATGAATAGATTTTTAAAAATATTTGTTCCTAGACCCTACCCTAGACCTACTGGATCAGAATCTCTGAGTATTTGGGGATGGCGAAATGAATACTGTTTCCTAAACTCTTCAGGTGATTTTAATAATCAATTAGCCATCAGAGCTGCTTCCCATTCTAGCAGTTACCTCGAGGGAATCGTTTTAGCCTTAAGGGGTTAAGATCTGTGTTGCAAATTTCAGAATTCTTTATGTCATGTGACTTCATAGAGTAGATTAGAAATAGATTATAGATTTCTCAAATGAAAATAGCTCTTAAGGCCACACTGACAATTTTCCTACTAGCAATAGATTTTCCAGTAATGTGTATTCTTAGTAGAAATTTTATTTAGGAGTCTTCTGAGCATGATTACATGACTTTCTAGTTTATTCATTTGAATGGCTGGTCTGTAGCAGCTGTGGTTTGGATGCCTACGGAGTCCAGGAGCCATCAATTGGGTAGCAGTTTAAAAAACACATGATATCCGAGAGATGGGGTGATTTAGTGGATGTGTTCAGGCAATTGGGAAATGAGAATTCTTGTCTGGACTCTAATTTATCTCGACTATTAAGCCAGTCACTTTCTCTTTTGTCTGACTTGCCTTACTTAGTGAGATAGAAATAAATTACAGAAAATAAAATACTGACTTGAATAATTAATTGTTTGTGTCCTGGTGTTCACTCTTAGAAGCTACCATTAAAATAGGTACCATTTATTTATTGAGAGTTTTCTACTTGCCAGACATTATGTTAAATGCTTCCTACATTTCTCGTTTCATCTTCATACTACTCTCTAAGATAAATATTATTACACGCACATTATAGACAAGGAAACTGATACTCTCAGCAGCTAAGAAACTTGCTGAAGGATACACAATTATGATATAGGGCTGCAATTAGAACACAGATTGTCTCTAGACCTGACTTTAGATTCTTCAATTTTCCTTGTAGAAAACAAAACAAAACAGAGAACCCCAATAACCTAACAAAAAATACTTCCCAAAAATGTGTAAAGAAAAAAATAATCTATGTAATCCACTATCCAGAGAGGAGTGAAGTTCACTTCTGGTCCCCTTCTGTCCAGTGTCTTGCACGCCTACACAAAGGATGGACAAACTTCAGTGCTAATGCACATCTAGCAGTCAGTGGACAAGCGGAGGGAGTTGTGACTAAATGGAGACAGAATAAATATTGGAGTCCCACTGGCCATGGTTTGACACCTGGCTTAGCTGTGTGATTTTGGGCAAACTCAGTTCTTGAGGTTCATTTTCCTGATCTGTTAAATGCTGGTCAAAATACTTACAGGCTTATGTAATAATTATAAATAATGGCTAAAACATGCACAATATAAAGTATTTGATATCTGATAATGATAATGTTTATTGACTGGATGTAATAGAAACATTCGTCCATCTGGGCTACGTGGCATCCAGTTGCTTAGGTCAAAAATCCAGGCATTATTCTTGACGGTTCTCTTTCCCTTATAAACTGTATTCAACCCATCATCAAAAATTGTTGATGCTACCTTCAGAATATGTCCCAAATTCAACCACTTCTTCTCATCTTCACGGCTACCACCCTAGGAGAGTCCCTCTCACCTTTCATCTGGAATCCCAACAGGTCAGCTTCAGGCCTTTGGTCTTAGCTTCCTGCAGTCTTTTCTCTGTGCTGCAAATGGAGAGATCTTTAAAAACATAAACCAGTTTATACCACTTTCTAGATTAAAGTCCTCCAAAGGTTTCCCACTGCGCTTAAAGTGAAACCCAACTCCTCACCTGGCCCGCAGGGATCCGCGCCATTTCCCACTGCCTCTCCTCCTCCTCACCTTCTCCATCCTGAACCTGCTTTGTTTTTGTGCCTGAACACCAGCTAGTGTCCTCTCAGGCCTCTTTCACTTGCTGTCTGGAATTCTCCCCATTCCCCCTTCTCAGCCCTTTGTACGGCTGGCTGCCTTTGTTCATTTCAAACATACCCTCCTCTAGATGTCTTTACAATCTCCCATCTAAAATGTCATCCCTACCCTGGTCTTCCTTGATCCATTAGCATGTTTTGTTTTTTTCATACCTCACATAGTACATTTAAATTTGCTTACATATAATTGGGAAAACAATTACTTGTTTAGTACTGATAATTAGGGAACAGTAGTTTGAAGGGCCAATTAATTGTATGCAAGAGGGAGTATAACAGAATTTAGAGAAAAGAGAGCCCAGTGGTCTGAATTCTCAAGTTCACAAGGAGCCAGGTTCTTCAGGCTGGTTAGAATCCCAATGGTCAGGGTAGGGAGACAGGCCAAGAAAAGCCAGGGGGCAATACGTGCATGCTGAATAATGAGGCAAGCAGCAGCTTGACATGACTTGAGAAGAGTACCTGATTTGAAGAAATGGGTGTGATGCCTAGAAAGGCAGACAGAAGCAGATGGCGGAGAGTCTCAAATGCTAGTCAGAGGCATTGATGAGCATTCCAGTAGCAAAGGACCTTTATGTTCTCTATTTTCAGAGCTGGCTTCAGTTTTGTCCTACTGAGCTTCTAGATACCATCCCATAGGAGCACCTGTTGATTTAGAACTGCTTAAATACCAGTGATTTGCATTGGTGACTTTTACCTTTGGTTAAATGTGTGTTCCAACGGTCAGACTATAGTCCAGCCAGTAAGGGTGAAGCGAGGTTGGGCTCCTCTGAGTTAGAAAGTAACAAAAACAGCTGGAAGAAAAACCACAGTGCGCTTGTCATGTTTGCTTTGGGACAGGCAATGCCATTCTGCAATTTAACAAAGAGGAACTTTTCAGTCATCTAAGGAGATTTGCACTTCACAAACACATTTCCATTAGTAACATTATTATCATTTAAAAAGGCAAGAAAAGAGCTTTCTCTTTTCAGCAGCAGACCTACCGTGTGCTTTTCTATAGACTGCTCCGATTATTAGGGGATTATTTGTGGTGACAAGAAAATGTGAACCTTTATAACTTCTTCCTTGGCTTTTCCTTTTCCTTTGGGGAGAAAAGTTTATCTTATCATATCTCTTAATGTCTTGAAGAATCCAAGTGTATGGAAATAAATGTGCCATGGATGAAATGTTTCAAACTTCATAGGCCAGGTGCCCCTGGGCATGCAAGGAACTGCCTGCCACCCAAGTGACCCTCAGCGTGTCCCTATCCACCCTGGCCCCCACCCAGCAGGCAGGTCCTCCTCTGTTCGGGCTGTTCTGAGGGTGTTTGGGAGCAAAAACAGATGTCTTACCAGAAGTGTTTCTTCCCGTTTGGAGGAAGAATAAGGGAACAACGTGGGTTGTTGGGAGATGGAAGGATATTGGGAGCTGTTGCCAAATAGCTCCTTGCCTCAGGCGCCCATCTACTGTGGGCTGGAGCAGCTTTGCATCCTGGCCTGGCAAGTCAAGTTTCCACAACAACCACCCATCCTGCCGGAAACCTGCTTCGTGTTTTTAATTTTCATTCTTTTGAATCTTCTGCTTATGCTCTGAGGCACTGTGAAATCAGAGTTAATATGTGTTGGGAGAAGAGGGGGCAATATTTTATATACTTACGTAAGTACAGAAATAATAAATATATAAATTAATAAATATATAAAATTCATACATGCCCACATATATACACATGCTCACATGTATATACACACATATACAGATACGTACATATGCATATATATTAATACATATATGTATTTATAATATATATTATTTATTATACATATATCTGTATCATATGTTTACTGTGCATATGTGTGTGTGCGTGTGTGTGTGTTTGTAAAAATAATTTTCCACAACCCTTTGGACTTTTCTCCTGTAGTTTTCCTTTTTCTCCTGTTTTTCTGTCAGCTCTGCCGAGGTTGTTTAAATGGGAATTCTCCGACTCTTCCCTCTGACAGGATGAGGGGAACAGATGACTGAGCTCCGGCTAGTCTCATGCTCGCAGGAGACGCTACAACCTACAGGAAGCTTCCTCGCTGGAGACACACAACAAAGCGCTGTCTGAGGCACTTCCGAAAGGGTGGGCTGGCTGCCCATGAGGCTGGGAACGGCAGCTTTGGCTTGGCCTGAGTTCATGGACATTTTCCCCTGGTTGGAAGTGGGGACGCCTCATTTCGCAACTCGTTTGCTTTCTTTACTTTTCTTCTTTCCACCTGGATGTTGACTATCTCAGTTCATGGTAGCAGGCTGAAGGGAGACAAGGTTCGGCTCAAGGAAAGTATCTTCTAGTAAAAGAAAAGTAATTTAGCGTGAGGAGGAGGAGGCAGTGGAAGTTGTTAGCTCAATTCGGCATTTGAGTTTTACGTGGATTACACATTGCTAGATGCACAGATAGTTGAAAGTTGCCCGAACTTCAAATCTGACTCCAGTTGTAGATTTGCCACTTAGGGGTAACTGAAATTGGCAATGAGAATGACCCATGAAAGGCTAGAAAAAGTCAACTTTTGATATTTCCATTAAGTAGAATTTTATTTTTCCTGCACAGCTGAATATTTGGGAGTTGGACAACTCTCCCTGATAATGAATGTTTTTCCTACAGATGGTTACATCTCCGCAGTATGTGTTGGCTTGTGGTCCCTGGTGATGTAAGAGTCGAGGAAAGGCCATTAGCTGTGTCAGTGGAAGACCACAGATGTTCCCCGTCGCGCACTGATTTTTCAGATGTAAATCTCAATGTTCTGGGAGGCCCGGTAGGAAGTTCTGGGAAATAATTGTGGGCTAAAAGAAGTTTTAAACAATGCCCACTGCAGACACAAGGACACTGTAAATAAACCAAGTCTCCTGTGTACTTCCCTTGCAGCCATAAATACATCTTTTCCTCTTCTGGGTCTTACTGGTTCCCTCTTATGGGGCTTTTAGCCTACAGTGTCCTTGGCTGACTTAGTTTATCTCCACACTTCATCTAGTCTTTCCTCAACCACTCTGGTAGTATATACACTCCTTCCTGCAATTTCTTGAGGAACAGGCATAGAGCCTTCTTTAGCCACTCCTGACACGAGAGTAGACAAGTAATGCAGTAATCCACTGGGACAGTGGCTTTCCATGCCAGGGATTTGTTCTCAATCCTTTCATGGTTGACGAGAGTCTTTCAGATGACACCCAGGTTTGTTTTTTAATATTCATGTGTACTATACTGTATTTCATAGAACAAACAGAAGCCCTTTAGAAGGAAACTCCTCCAACTGCCCCTACCAAACATAGCAACTTGTCTACGTCTGCACCCATGCTCCTCTCCTCTGCAGTTGTTAGAGCAAAGCAGTGTTCTCAAAGTTTTGTCCCTGGAGCACCTGCATCAGAATCACCTGGACCATGTGTTGAAAAAGTCTAGAGCTATTGGTTCAGAAAGCCAGGATGTGGGTAGTGCATGGGAATGTGAATTTTAATGAGCACACTTGCTGATTCTCATGTAGACTGGTATTTACGAACTACCACCTTTGCCTATGCTTATACTTTCTCTAATATATTAATATTTATCCCCTTCTGTGAAAGAGATAGAGGTAGCATGAATTTGCATTGGTTGAGATCAATGACCATGGAGCTGGGCAAGTTACTTAAACTCTGTGCTTCTATTTCTTTATCTGTAAAATAAGGATTATAAGAATACCTATTTCCCAAAAGCTTATAGAGAAGATTAAATGAGTGAATATATGTAAAGCATATGCATATATTTGTATAAGGAATATATGACCAATAGGATATGTACTGGCTGTTATTACTGAATCCTGACTATCAATATTCAAATATTCACACACATGCAAGACTCTCCTATTTTTTTAATCCTTTTTAGACCCTACATCTCTCTCTTTCCGTAACCTCAATAATGACCCCTTCCCTTTTCATTATTTCCTCCAACAAGTCCTTTTTCTCTCCCCCACCCACAGGGCTTTAGTGCAAGATGAAACGCAATTCTCAACACTACCCTTTACCTAGTTATTTTCTACTCATTCTTCTATTGTCAACTCACTGGACCATTTTGTAGAGAACCCTCAGACTTAGCAAACACCCCTGTTATCTGCTTTCAAATCCTGCATAGCATTTATCAGAGTTGTAATTTCACATTTATTTGTACAATCATTGGATTAACTCCTGTCACCTCTACTACACTAAAAGCTCCAAAAGAGCTGAGACCCTGCTGTTTTTTTGTCCATAAATATTTCCCCAATGCAAAGCGCTGAGACTGATACATAGTAGGTCCTCAAAGTCTTTGTTGCATGAGTGAGTTGATGAATAAATATGACCGTACATGAGAACCCTAGGAGAGAGCCAGGGCAGGGCTGCTGGGAGTACTTCAGCACTGTTAAGAGTCCAGCTTTGGAATGAGACAAACCCGGGACCAGTCCTCACTTTGCCAAGGGCCAGCTGTGTGATCCTGGGCAAGATGTGCAACCTTCCAAGGCACTCCCTTTCCTCATCTGTAAACAGCCATACCACTCCAGGGAAGCACAGTGTCTACCGCATGGAAACATCGTGGGGATGGAAGAGATGATGCAGGAGAGGGGTTCAGCACAACATCTGGACCAAAGCAAATGCTGACACACATTTATTGTGTGCTAATGGCAATGACCTTCCTCCTGTTAACAAAACTCCCCCAAAGTTCCCAGTAGTTCAGGGGCTACTTTCAACAGCTCAATATCTAAGGGATCCATTATACACTTCTCCATCCTGCCTTTACTCACAGCCGAGTGAAGTGCCTCAGATTTCTTCTTCTGTGTACTCAGAGTTTGCCTTGCTCCCTTGCCTGCTCTCATCTGTCACCACTCCATGCTGCACAGCTCACCTGGCATTTCTGCTTTGCTGCTAGCCCCAAAGTATGCACCTCTGCGCACATCCATAACTTGCCATGACGTCTGTCAGAGTTATTCTGGCATCCTCAGTGCCAGCCCTGCCACTTCCTTTCCCCATCGGGCTTGAGATCTTTCTTCTTTTACCGCCTTTGGCAGAATTGACAAAAAATTAAGCCCGGACCCTCTTGGTCTTGTTCTGCACTCTTCTTAGAGAGTGAGAAGGTGAGTGATCTGTAAGGAATAGCTTTTCTTT
>RJWJ010038687.1:0-14846 GCA_004363605.1 Indri indri
TAGCACTCTGGGAGGCCGAGGTGGGCGGATTGTTTGAGCTCAGGAGTTCGAGACCAGCCTGAGCAAGAGCGAGACCCCGTCTCTACCAAAAAAAATAGAAAGAAATTATCTGGACAACTAAAAATATATAGAAAAAATTAGCCGGGCATGGTGGCGCATGCCTGTAGTCCCAGCTACTCGGGAGGCTGAGGCAGGAGGATCCCTTGAGCCCAGGAGTTTGAGGTTGCCGTGAGCTAGGCTAACACCGCGGCACTCACTCTAGCCCAGGCAACACAATGAGACTCTGTCTCAAAAAAAAAAAAAAAAAATGAAGGAAGGGACAGCATTAGATCAGCCGAGAGAAGACCTGAGGCCAGTTTCATGAGAACGAAGAGAAAGATGATGATAACAACAAGGTTGTAACTCCTTTGTATCCAGGAAGCCCTTCTTAGGTACTGTCGTACATGCGCTACTCAACATATTCTCCTCTAATTCTCACAAAAACACTGTCATGATTCCCCTTTTATAGATATGGAGACTGAGGTTTAGAAAGGTTAAGTCACTCGCTTGAGAACACATGGCTAACACGTGGTGCTTATGGGATTTGAGTGCTATTCTGCCTGATGACTTGGATTTCAACCACGAGGACTCTACTGCCTCCACGTGAGCAAAGGTGGCAGAGGGGGACCTGGTCATGTGGACAATAGTGCCAAGCCATTCTTTCTGGGCTATGCTTTCCCCAAAACAGCCCTTACCACATTTTGCGTAACCTACTGTTTCTGTGTCAATAGGCTTCGCTTGGACTGTGAGCTCCATGAGAGCAGAGACAGAGTCTGCCTTACTCATTACAATATTCAAGAAGGAGAGGGGATGGAGGAAAAGGAACACAGAACAAAGGAGGGATTATATAATCAAAGATAAACCTGGTACTGGCTTTGGGGGTTCGAGTTGTGAAATGATTTTTAGAAGCTTCTTTAGGGAAGAATTCCTGTGTCTCTCCCCCTCCCCATACACACATATGGGGAATATTTTATTCTTTCCTTTGAACCTGAAGCTCTCAGGAGCCAATAAGGAGCCAGTTCCAGAGCAGGCAGACGGATCCCGTCGGAACTCGAGCCGCTCTTGTCTGAGTGCATCTGCTTCACCTCCCCAGCTGACACGCGGGCCCCATCGCTCAGAGCCATTGCAGCCAATTTGGTCGATAATCTGCAAATTAAAAATTCAATAAGTGGTTCCCAGAATCATTTTCAAAAGCTGGGACATAGAAATTAACATGTTAATAATCAGCACACGGTGGGGTGGGTTTTCTGCAGTGGATTGTCATTCCTTTAATTTGGTATTACAAAAAGGCCACGGGATGCATTCCTTTAATTTTGCTGCACAGAGTGTAGGCTTTTAGGGGTGTTCTGTAAGAATCGACGCGGGTAATGATATTGCACATGGATTTTGTGGCAACTTAGGCAGGAAACAGATAGGGTGCGGTAGGATCCATTAGAATTTTCTTTAATAATAAGGCGTTACATCTGCGCAGCGCTTTTACTCTTTAGCACATCCTCAAATGAATCTTGCATATGCTCTCAACAAGGCTGAGAGGTAGGCAGGGGTAGACATTTTTTCCCGTACTCACACATGAAAACACATTGGGAAATGCGTGGCCTCACACCGACAGCTAGTGGGCAGTAAGGCGTGAGGAGAAGCTGGCTCTCTCCATTTCTGGACAGAAGCCCTTTCCTTCAAATGTTGAGCTCACAGTGCTTACAAATTCATTCACAGGTTGCTCTAATGACTCAGGGGTAATAATCTCAAGCCAAAATGCCTGGTCTAAAAACTGCTCTGGAAGCAGCAAAGCTTCGACAGACAAACCTGGGTTCCAATCTCTGCTCCAGCAGAGATTAGTTGAGGCACTCCGGACTTGTCCCTTTAACCCTGTGAGTTTCAGGTGCCTCCTTTAAATGGAGATCATAACAACTACCCCATCAGCCACTGTTAAAATAAAAGGAGAGGGGATGGGTGAGAAAATACCGTGGGGAGACTTCCTGTGATTCCTGGTATTCGAAACTGAAGATGAGTGGGACCAGATATTTGAAAGCAAAGGTATATCAAACAATCTTTACTGTACTGTCCGTATTTACATTTAAATTGGTTTAACTTAACATTAAAATTAAAATTCTAGTTTCTCTGTCTTACTACTCACATGTCAAATGTCCAATAACCACATGGGACCAGTGGCTACCATACCTGGCAGCACAGATACAGAACGCTTGCATCGTTGCAGAAAGTTCTCCTGGACGTTGCTGCCTTAGGAGAAATAGCTTCTCTGAGGAAACAGGCAGGGGAGAGGGGAGGTGTCATGGGAAGTCTAGACGCTACATTGCCACAGGAAGAGGCCAGA
The DNA here is from genome assembly GCA_004363605.1 of Indri indri. Lineage (NCBI taxonomy): Eukaryota > Metazoa > Chordata > Mammalia > Primates > Indriidae > Indri > Indri indri. The sequence continues at coordinate 2,372 of RJWJ010038687.1, forward strand.
GTGAAGGCGCGGACCGATGTGTGCCCACTTTCCTTTGTTTAACAATATTGTTTACATCAGGGCTATGCAAATCGTGTGTGAGCAATACAGTGCGGTGCGTTTAATAGGCCCACTCCAGAACATCCTGCTGATAATTGTGTAGAGCTCTGCAAATGGTGGGTAATTTCCTCTCAGGTGCCTGTTCTACACGCTTGTTTGGCATGCTTTATTGTCGGGTGGATTTACACTCTGCATTTGCCATAAAAACTGTTTCCAAAAGAAACAAGAAGCGTGGCAAGATAAAAAGCGATATAAAAAGGGTATTTTGTGATTTATTTATGTCAAATTTATGGAAGATGACAGGAGGCATTACAGTTCCAAAATTAGTTGTCACAGTCAGGCTATAAATCCTGTAGGACAGGAGTTAAAGGAGTAGGTCAGAAACCAGGACCCCTGGGTCTGTGAGGGGCCCACAGGAAGGCCAAACAAGGCAGAGGATTTCTAGAACCCTCCACAGTGGGGCTTGGCTAGCCCTTAAGCTTGAGGAACTGGCATTTAATAGCTAATGAGTATTGAGTGCTTGCTATGTCTTAAGCACTTTCCATGTATAATCTCATTTGATTCCCACTAGCTCTTGCTATTTTAACCATTTTACAGATGTGAAAACTCTGTACTGTACCTCCGTACCAAGAGGTATGGCAAATGAGAAGTGAAGTTAGAATAAAGGTGGAGGCTGACTTGAATGAACTTATTATGCTTTCACTAAAGACTTAAACTCGCTCATAGTCTGCAAGCATTTATTCAGCACTCCCTATGTGCCAGACGTAGTATCAAGCACTAGCGGCACAGAAATGCTAAGATATGGGCCCTGCCATCAGTGAATTTTTAGTCTAGCAAGTGATTGAAATGATATATAAACGACTGTGATATGAGTCAGCCCCCAAAAGTGATGTTGCATAGATACGGATGGAGTTCTCTAGGACCACAAGGAAGCTCCTTTTTAATCCAACTGGAGTATATGGAACAGCTTCATGGAGGAGAGAGTCTCTGAGATACAGCACGGATGGGACCTTAACAGTCAGAAATGGGGGGAAGGATGGTGCACCTGGCTTCCCGTTAGCTGATGAGAGCTCTCTTATTTTCCTGGGAAATAAGTGGATGGCACCAATCCATCTACGCTGTCTCTGAAATTCCTTATATTTGGTTGGCAGATAGTATCCTAAAGAGGTAGGTTGAGGAAAACAAAATGTATTTCTCAATAAAAACATATAGTTTTAAACCCGAGAAAGATTGTCGAAATGCTCCTCCAACACTCCCTTGGCTTCTGCTAAGCACTTTGTACTTTTCCAGCCACTCCTCCCTGCTCTCGTTGAAGGATCCTTCTTTGCTCAACCTTTCAGTGTTGGTGTCCTCTCTTCCACAAAGAGAAGGACTTCTCTTCTCACTGCACACACTTTCCTGTGTGATTTCATCCTCTCGTGACCCCAGCTCCCGTGGAGTTTACGATGACCCCCAAATCTGTAACACTTGTCCTAACTTCCCTTTGAGCTCCAGATGCATATCCACCTGCATGCTAACCATTTTTCCCTGAATGAAATTGGTATCTCTTGGTGCCAATTTCCCCTCTGCTTGGCCAACTTTCCAAGGGCACCCCAGAGCTAGCGCAGGAAAGCCACAGAAGGGTTCATCAAAGCAATTATGCAGTTAGCAGGGACTTCACTTACGCCCACACAGTTATGGACAATTAAACTGCCCCGATATATTGACTTCCTTCTAGGCCTTGAGTTAAGACTCTACCTCCATGTGGACCTTCGATCCTTCCAGAGTTTCTCCACCACTATAAAGGGAAGATGCCTCTTATTTCAAATGGACTGTGAGTCTTGACTAATGAGTACGAAGCATTTATAGGTGTTAGAAGACAAAGGCATTACTTAAATACCCATGTAATAGAAATCATATGTGCATAAAAAAGAGACACATAAATTAGATCAACCAAAGGTCACACATTTACTCAGCTGGACACTCTGAAAGTTCATCCGGGATTGTTTCTTGCCAGGAGTGAATGGATTTAAAAGTAAAGATCTTCAATGGTATTTTGCTCACAAAAGTTTCCTGCAGTGGAGAAAGAATGATATTGCTCATGGTAACAGCAATAAGAGAGGGTAGTGAGGGAGAATAATTTGCAAAATGAATGTCCCTTGCTATTTTCCTTTGATGAACAATCATAAAAGATCTTCTAGGTTTAATGCCAAGTCCCTGTTTCTTCAGCCCGTGTTTTAGAAACTGATTGATTGTGGTTTTTCACAGGGTCTCCACCACGTCAGGATCACAAAATGTCGCTTTGCAGTTAGATGGCCCCCATCGGAAAGGCACCAGGAGATGCCGATTGCAATTCAAAAATCTCAATTTTCAAATATACCTTACAGCTTATTCCTGGTGAGAAAAACTTTCCCCCCCTCATGGGCATGCTAAGTGTTGTGCTGAGAAAAAAGGGGGAGAGTGTTCTTTTGAATGAAAGGAAATTTGTAGCTAGGAGCTCAAGTCCCTGGAGCTTAAGAGGCCTCCCCTTCTTTTAGCAGTGCTTCTTGCTGTGCCGCCTTCCTGTGGGCTCAGGTAAGAGCAGGAGACAATTGAAATGGAAGAGGTAAAAGGCACAGACGAATGGCAGCTGTGTTTATCACCTTCTCCACTTGGGCTTCAGTCAAGGTTATAATCTATTACATATGTGCCTGCTCCCACCAGGCCCTGCGCTCTCAGCAGACCGAGTTCACGCAGTAAACCCTTGGCCAACAGGAGCCTTGTATTGACTTTGGGGATTGCTCAGACTCAGACAAATATCTTCCTGGCTGGGAAGAGTCAGACTCAGGTTCCAACACCCAGTTTGGATTTGGGAATTAGGAAGCATTGATTGCTTCTGACTGTCACATTGTCTTAGGCAGCGTTGAGGGTAGCCTTAGGCAGAGAGGGTAGCCTCCAGAGATACCTTCTTGGTGGAGCAGAGGAGAGGAAGCATGGTAAGGTGGGCGGTTTCCCATCCTGGTGCTGTTACTGAAGAGTCGTTTGACCGTGAGTAAGCCAAGCACCCCCTCTGGGCTTCAGCCTTCTCATTTGTAAAATGACAGTGTTGGGCCGGATGACCTTGTGGTCCTAACATGATATGCTTACGTGACTAACCCAGGTTTGGTTCCTTTTAGGGTTGTTTTACTTTCCTCCACAAGGTACAACACAATTTAACAATTGTTGAGTTGACTTTTATCCCACTATATTTTTCTATCCCACTATATTTTATCAAGAAAAAAATTGCTCCCTTGTTATTGCTGCTTTCTTCTTGGTATTATTAAAAAAAAAAATGAGAGGAGGGGTTATGGAAGATGGGCCCATTCGGCCTTCTCAGCAGATTTGCTGTTTGATTTTTTTCTCTATCCCTTTTCATACTGGCCAGAAGGGTCTGATTTAGTTGGAAATGGCACCTAACAGTGCAAATGCTCATTATCTTTATTGGTCGTGATCTGCAAACCCATTTCTTTGTCCACTGCCTTCAATACAGCTTATTAGTTAAAATATTCACTTCGACACCTTTAGGGCTGGTGTCACCTTGTGGGTTGCTGTCACCTTATGGGTAAAAGGATGATTTCAGAAGAGTTCTGTGATGAGCATCTCATCACCGCCTAACATGCACAGGGCGCTTGTGAGAAGCAAAGACTATGGTCATTTAATACCTGTCCCAATTACCATAGTAGAAAGGGACAGTTCTGGCAACACATGATTATGATAACATGTGACACGGGAGGGTGGGAGATAGTGTGAGTAGTATGTCCTTGTCTATCAGCCTGGTTGTCATGTGTTGCTCTGGGAAATGGATTCATGCTGGAATTACCCACACGTGCCCTAACCAGCCATAAGAAGGGTCAGGTGTGGACTCAGCAGAGAGACGTTCGATCTCCCCAATAGTTCAGAGCATGCTGAGAACCTCCCAGAACCCTACAGTTTCTACAGAAGCGTAAGGATAAATCATGTCATATCTTTTAGCTGCATCTCTGAAATCCTCAACAAGTGCACTGCCGTGCCCTGGGCCTCCAGTCAGGAGATAATGACCTTCTTTGTTCAAGTTTGATGAAATTTTGATCAGAGGGAAATTAAATCTAAATCACTATTCCATCATCAGAAGTTCTGCTATGGTGGCAGAACTTTCATGGCAAGACGGTATTGTTAGGAGATGAAAATAGTAAAATGGTGTAACTGCCCCTTTTCTAACATTATTATTTGCTACCTACAAGTGTGATTTTTTTAAAGAGCACTATGTAGAGAAGTACACACACATTCTTTTAAGCATATTCTATTTTTTCCACCGTATTTTGTTTTTCCACTAAATTAAAACATAGACATATAATTAATGTAATTATTTGTAGATTATTTCCTTGATAACTCTTAACTCAATGAGCACATTCACTGATGAGAGGGAGTAATCTAACTACCACAGTTTTACCATGTGCATTTAAGCCCCACTAGTCCGTCAGGTTCCCAGAGAAATTGGAAAGACTCGCGTTAGTGATGCTTAATTTTGTTATGAATTTGGGCAGATTAAGGGGAGCCTGAGGCCTCGGGTGGTGTAACAATGTGATGGCTTTGCCTTAGGTAGCAGTAAGAGAGCTAATTGAGCTTGCTCATTAAACTCACCCGTCTGCAGGACACATCACATGATTCAGGATGATGGGGCTCTCTGCCAGAAATAATGATAATTTTCCTCCCTTTTCCTTGTAGTCATTTTCATAGGATAAATGTGTTATACCCAATAGGACTCTATGGAGGGTTTACCTGAGCAAGGTGTGCTCAGTGGGATGCGAGTGGACTAGTGGGTTGTGTCCATTCCTCTCTCTCAAATTAAGAGCCAAAGAGTTTTTTTGGCCAAACCAGCTGTGATTTACCTCTTTTTATATGCTCTAGAGAAGGGCGTCTTGATCATACTTCAGTACTATTGACACATTAGGCCAGACGATTATGGAGGGCTGTCCTGTGCAATGCAGAGAGCTTGGCGGCATCCCTGGGCTCCACGCTCTAGATGCTAGAAGTATCTTTCCCCTTCCCACCCCATTGGTTGTCACACCCAAAAATGTCCCCCAGGTGACACAAAAGGATGAGAATTTAGGCCTTCATATCTAAAGTAGAGGCTGAATCTATCTGGCTACTTTGTCAAGAGATTTCAAATCAGGTTTTAAAGGTTAGCCTGAATTGTTACCTGATTCAACTCAGCAGGAAAAATCATACCATGTTGCGTGTGAAGTAACTGTAATTTATTAGCTCATTAGTCTGGCCTTGAAATGGCCATTTTGAGCACTTGCCCAGGCTGATCAAGTTTATAGGCCAAGTAGCTTTTTTACAGACTCAAGTTTTCCCCTCTACTTTGGTGCACTCATTGCACGAGCTTGCTGAGTTTATCATGGCCTGGTGCACTTACCGATAAGCAGACTTGACTTGTGCATCCAACTATTTGAAATCTGCCACCGTCACCTTGCCAGTTGATGTGGAAGTTCTGCTGTATAAAAGAGAAGGACAAATAAGAGCTGATCTGGATAGCTAAGAAGGAGGAAGACTGACTTGTCACAAATACCATCCTCCTTTCACTTTCCTAGGACAATCCAAGAGCTCACAGTTTCTTGAGGGTTTCAAAGGGCAGCAAGAGTCATTGCATTTATGTTGGCATCTTTCCAAATGGGCAAGGTGAAGACAGAGGGAGTGATTTTTCCCAAAGCCGCACTGTGCTGGTGTGTCTCCACTGCAGAAACAGGGAGTATCTCAACTTCTAATCACTCTTACTCTGTGTACTATGCCTTATTATTACCTTCTGTGGAGTTAAAAATCATAGCAGCCAGTTGAGGAGGTTTCTCCGTTCAGGAGTATGTCACACACATTCTAACACCATAATAATTACTGAAATATGCAAGAGGGGCACATTTCATTTTACCTTGGCCTCGATGCCTGCAAATAATTTGGAGACTGGGCAGCCAGTTCATATATCCTGATGGATTTTTATCTGACCAGGTGTTCATTTTGTTCCCTGCTTAGCTCTCTGTCAGCAAAGAGCTCTTCCTCATGTGGACTCCATTGAAGAGTACCATATGGTGGGCAGTGCCTCCCCTTCAATCAGTGGAGGCACATTTGCACTCACTCTCTGATGAGATGCTTAAGGGGAGACTCCTCTCCCACTCAGAGAAACTGTCTGTGCTTGGAGCAGGACTGAACATAGAATTCACTTTTTCTATGTTAGGGACTTTTTTTTTTTTTTTTTTGGTAAATAAATCAAGAGTACTAGCTAAAGTCATTTATTTGCATACTAAAGTTCTAGGATACATTCCAAATTCCACTCCTTCTGTCAATATGAATAAACCCTTTGGGGATGAATGATATGATAAATGTATTTTTTAAGGAATTAAGGCAAATACTGTTCTATTTGGATGTATCCCCACTAACATTTCTAACATTTCTTAGTAGGAAGGGCATACCAATCTATTTTTATTCTATGTCTGAGTTAAAGATAATTGTTTCAGAAATAATTTTCAGCACTGTCTAGAAGTAATTTTACTATAAACATTATAAGTATAAATACTTTATTTTATGTTAGATATTTGGTTTATTTTTGTTTTTTTAAAGGAAATTGCAATGAATTAAGTTTACAAACATAGGTATCTATTTATATCCACACAAGACCATTTATTTACAAAGTGCCTTGCACTTAAGAAAAATTGATACCATTAAGGCTAAGTGAATTGTTAGAGTAGATTAAAGTTAATACAGATACACTTACTTAAAGTTAAGCAAGAGTTTTAGATAATGTAAAGAAAATTCTGAGTTATAAACTTGGAAACTATTTACGCCCTGTACTCCAATCTATTTTTGTTATGAATTTGTGGAAGATCTGAAGTCAAGTTATTGCCCATTTGTAATCTCAATATACCAATTAACAAGTTTTCTGAATATTTTATAAGGATTCAGACTCCACCCCCATAGTTATTTATATTACAATTTTAATTCTACATATAGTAAAAATGACCAATAAGTAAAAGGAAAAGTAAGTAAAATGATGATTATTGTTAAAACAGTCTAGTCTAGTTTGACTCAAATTGACTTGAACTTGAATTGAGTGGAGTTAAAGTATTTGCAACTTTTATATATAATCAAATAAGTATAACTCTCATTCCTTCGAAACCAAAACAACAAGTGTTGGCATGGATGTGGAGAGATAGGAACACTCATACACTGCTGGTGGGACTGCAAACTAGTACAACTTCTATGGAAAGTAATATGGAGATACCTCAAAAAACTAAAGGTAGAACTACCATTTGATCCAGCAATCCCACTACTGGGTATTTACCCAAAGGAAAAAAAGAAATTCTGCGATAAAGGCATCTTCACTTGAATGTTTATAGCAGCACGATTCACAATTACAAAGATGTGAAAACAACCCAAGTGCCCATCAATACATGAGTGGATTAATAAACTGTGGTATATGTATATCATGGAGTACTACTCAGCCATAAAAATGGCAAACTACCTATTGTACTATCCTGGATGGAGCTGAAGTCCATTCTTCTAAGTGAAGTATCACAAGAATGAAAAAACAAGCATCACATGTACTCACCATTAAATTGGTACTAATTGATCAGCACTTATGTGCATATATGGAAGTAACATTCACCAGGTTTCGGGCAGGTACAGGGGGAGAGGATGGGTAAATTCACACCTAATGGGTGTGGCGCGCACTGTCTGGGGGATCGGCATGCTTGAAGCTGTGACTCGGGCAGTGCAAAGGCAATATATGTACTAAAGCATTTGTACCCCTGTAACATTCTGAAATTAAAAAAAAAATGATACTGTTTCTTAAACTATGGAAAGTTTTTGTTTAATATCTCTCTATTTTTATTCTCTTAGTTGCAGTATCCATATTTAAATGAAAACCCAGGAATAGAATGTAACAATTAATTATATTAATTGCAAAACTACTACAATAGTTAGGCCCCAAATGGAGTGTACAATCAACCTAAACTCAGGTCTCCCTCTATTCTTTGGTCAGTATTCCAGGTTCTGTCCATATTGGTCATTCACATTCTTTAAAGACCAGAGGGAGATGTTTCTTAATTGTGCAAAAAAGAGCTGATTAATAAAATTATAAATATCACCTGTAAATAGGTATATGTTTGTTATATGGATGTGGCTATCTATATAAAAGAGTACTCCCTTCGTGGGCTTTTATTTTTCTCTATGGCATTTCTCACCAGCACACATTGTTCTCTTTTTTCCATTGGACTGTAAATAGCACAAGGATAGGGACTTTGCTGTCTTTGCTATTGTCTGCTCAGGACCGATAATGGTGCCTCACATGCTATAGGCACCCAATAAGTACTGAAGTGAATGAATGAAGGAATACACAATAGATCTTGATGAGAACAATTTAGAACTTGTCCGTTTCAATTCCTTCTTTATACAGATGTAGAAATTAGACTAAGGATGGTTTGCTAAATTGATTGCCTATCCATTCATTTATTATTCATTCCTCTTGTTCATCCATTAAATATTTATTGAACACCCACTACCTACCAAGCATAGTATTAACTGATGTCAGTTACCAGTAAAAAATAAAACAGAGACCCTGACTTAAGGGAGGTCGATGTTAGTAGGGGGAACAGACAGAGAAAACACAATGACTCTGTGGGCATTTTCATACCTTGGGCAGAGAGAGACAAGGGAGCCTTTTAGTGGAGGTGATGTGTGAGTTGACTGTTGAGAGAGGAAGAGGAGGCAAGTGAAGATGACTAAGGGGGTAGTAGGCAGAGGATGAGCAACTGCAAAGACTTGAGGGCAAGAAATGACATGTCCTGTCTCTTAGATAATTCGCTGTGATGAGCATATGAAATGACTTTGGGGAGGAGTGCACCATAGTGGTCAGAACATGGGCTTTGGAGTCAGAGTGCCTGAGTTAAATGTTGGCTTCATCATTTACAAGCACTGTAACTTTGGACAACTTAAGCTCTTTGTGTCTTAGTTTCCTTACCTGTAAAATGGAAATAATGGTACCTACCTCATGTAGTAGACTGAAGCAAAGAATAAATGAAATACAGTCTTACCTCGTAAGAGCTTAACAAGAGTTTGTGGCTATGGTTTCATTATTATAACTAGAAAATGATGCAAGAAAAAAATTGGCAAGTTTGGTTAGATGAGACTGGGAAGAGCTTAGCATTTGAATTTAATCTGTATGTATTGGGCCACGCTGAGATGGGTATAAATCAGGGATGGAAATATTTGGATTTTGCTTTAGAGAGAAAGAATTCTCAGAGCGCCAAATGGAGGAAGAACCTCAAAGGGGAGGGACTGAATAAAGGAGAAACTGGAGCCCTGTTTGGAGGATGTGTTTTGGCAATGACTTCAGGGGTGGAGAGGGAGCACAGCCGCTGGAGAGATGGTTCGGGTAGAAAAATAAGGGTGGGAGGAGTGGGCTTCAAGGCTCCCAGCTCAGACAGGTGTGTGGTTAGGCGAAGTCACTAACCAAAACTCTGGACCTAGGAAAATCAGCATCTTCAGGGATGTCTAAGATCATTGTTCAGAGCTTTGCCACTCAGAGCGTGGTCCACAGACCAGCGCATCAACATCACCTGGGAGCTTGTTAGAAATTCAGAATTTCCAAACCCCATCTTAGACCTCTTGAATCAAAATCTGCGCTTTAAAAAGATCCACAGATGATGCACATGTACATTAAAGTTAGAGAAGCATGAGTCCAGAGCAGGTATTGGCCAAGCTATAGCCCTCTGACCTATTCCAGCCCACTGGCTGCTTTTGTATAGCCTATGAACTAAGAATGGTCTTTACATTTTTAAATAGTTGAAAAAAAATCAAGGGAATAATAATATTTTGTGACACATAAAAATTATATGAAATTCAAATTCGCATCCACAAATAAAGTTTTATTGGAACATAGCCACGCCTTGTTCACTGACACACCATCTGTGGCTGCTTTCATACTACAATGGGAGAATTGAGACTGTAGGGCCCTTGAAGCTGAAAATATTGGCTATGTGGCTCTTTACAGAAAGTTTCCTGACTTCTGATGTAGAGAAATGATTTGGGAGTCAGGAAGACCTAGGTTCTAGTCCTAGCACTGCTATTTACCAACATGCCTTTACTTACTTAAATTCTCTATGCATTGATTTCTCTTACTTGTAAAATGAAGATATAATTTCAGCCTCATGGGATCATAAGAATAAATAGGAATAATGCATCTCTTGTATCTATCCCAAAGCTTAGCACATAATAAGTGCACAATACATATTAGCTGTTATTCTTATTACCAAAAAATGTTAATAAGTGACCAAGTTTTATCCCAAGTCTTTTGCTTTAATCTTGTATATTTTCCTCTGTTGCAGATTTCTTTTTATGCACATCCAACACTGCTGCCTTCCAGAACATTCACTCTAAGTTACCTTGTTTCCTGCTCTTGCTAACTGATTTTAGAAGAATGTATAGTAATAAAGAAAATTGCTCCTTTATAACAGTAGTTAGGCCTGTCATGAATAATGATATTAATAACTAATAAGCCACAATGTGGTGTAGATACTGGGGAGTAATTTATTTTGATATTTTTATGCCATCATAATGAATTTGTTTGTTATTCATTGTAACTCTACTTTCAAGGCATAAATCAATGTTGTTTTGTATTCTAGGCAGATGCTGTGTGTATTTCCAGAGGTTTTCTAGGATAAAGAATTAACATTTATTAATAGTAACACAAGCATGGGGTGTTTTGCACACATTTTCAAAGCAACAATAAAGAAATCACTGCCATGGATATTTTTCCATTTTGAGAAAATGCTGCAAATAACCATGTTGATATTTAATACTTGGACCTTGATTTGAACTTAAATTGAATGTAGATAAACATGTTGGTTATCTCTTCAATTGAAATATAACTTTTCCTTAAAAGAAAGATATCGTTTCAAGAAAAATTGAATGTTACTGCCTTTTTCCCTCGCCTTTTCTGATTAGCTGTACTCTGATATCTCTCCTACAAATACTGATATCCAGGGATGCTTAGTGCAAAGAGCAAGACAACAGTAAAACTGAGGATTTATGTGCTGCTATTTCCTGGTCGTGAATATAATATTTGGGCTGTGGTGTTAAGTACCAGGTAATTTCCTTAGATCTTCAATTATTGTAAATATCTTCTATTAATACAGCCCTTAAGAGTTGGGGAATAGAGAAATTGACTCAAATTTCTAGAAAATTGTAATTATTAAAAATAAAAAGAACAGAATATTTCCCCTTCATATGAAATAATCTATTTTTTTGCGAATTTGCAGAGACAAATACATATATGGTTTTCTATTTATAGTTATTCTCCATCTTAATTTGCCTTTTCAATAAAATATAAATCAAACATTTATATTTCAGACTGACATCTACTAGAATTATGTTAAAATTATGTTATATAATTCATGAGAATATTTCAAACTTTCATTTAAACTTCTTCAAATTAAACTTTTGAATTTAAGTTCTTTCTAGAAGACCTTAAGTTGTAACATAGCATAGAATTCCCTAGAGTTATTTTTAATATAAGATTATATATTAGATTTAAATTACAAATAGTACAAAACTGTCCAAAGAACCTTTAAAATGATGATCTCATAAAAGAAATATGTATTTAGTTACTAACATATGCCTGGGGCAGCCTATTAGTAAATTTGCAATATATGAAAATGATATCACCAGTGTTAGCATTACTAAACTGCTAGAGTAGAAAAAATTAACATGCTATATCTGTATTACATTTAGTTTGGTGAATTTGCTGTGAAGGTCTCATCCTCCTGTAATTTTTCTTTTCATTGGAGAAATAATAATGTATTAAAAATATGAGAATACAAATTTCAGGTTGGTTGAGAAAGGTAGCCAGTATCCATAAGCAATTTAAACTCTTAGTTGTGAAATTGCTACGTGCAATTAGAAAATAAATCACTACTGTAAGGGGTTAGGTGCGTTAAGTTATGATATGGAGAAAAAAGGCCTTATTTCAAAGAAAATTTAACTGAAGGTTTTCTCCTGGACAGTATAGTCTTATGAAAAATCTTAGTAACAATGAATGTACTGTTCCAATTTGAAGTGTTTTTCGCATATGAGGTGCCTGGAAAACCACTGTATATTTCCACATGTGACAATGCAGCCTTGTGTTTTCTTCTTGGCAATCTTTTAGGGTTCCTTACTTTGGAAGGTAAAGTTGTTTGACGACTTGAATCAATTATAAAATGGTCACTGTTTATTTTGTCAGTGGGCATTAGTAATGACATGGTTCTGAAAACTGAAAAGAATCCACAGGTCATGCAATACACTATTACAGGTTTAATTTAAGTGAGCTCAGGGCAATGAGGCCCTGGCTACTTCCCTGGGGATATTACTCTGCAATCTAAGGGGCTGATCATTCAAACATCTGCATCAAATACCTGCACACTGTGTACTG
>RJWJ010038688.1:0-14852 GCA_004363605.1 Indri indri
TCTCTGTGCTTAGAATGGCCTTCCACTCCTCTCTCAGTAAAAATCCAATTCATCCTTCAAGACCCAGATCAAATATTAATATTAATTATCAGCTGCATAACCTCTCTACTCTCATAGAGTTTTCTTTATTTTTTTTTTATTTCAGCATATTACAGGAGTACAAATGTTTGGGTTATGTATATTGTCCTTGCCCCACACAAGTCAGAGCTTCAAGCATGTCCACCCTCCAGACGGTGCGCACCACACCCATTCCATGTGTATGTACCCTTCCCCTCTTTCCCCATCCCATCTGCCTGACACCCAATGAATGTTATTACTATATATGCACTTAAGTGTTTCTCACAGTGTTCCATTCATGTATATGGTATGCCATGTTGTAATTGATGTATATATTTATAGTATTGTTCAACTGTGAGTTTTTTCAGGGCAGGGATGGCAATATCTCATTCAGCCTTTACCAGGTGATTGCATATTTTAGGTCCTCAATAACTCTTTGTGTGAGTTGACTTAATAAAGCTTTCATTATATATCATGTATTATAAGGCATATGTATCATGTGTATATATGTATATATTAAATGTATATACATATATATCCAGTGGACACTTTAACAACATGGTTTGAACTGTGCAGGTCCACTTATATGCTTCTACCACCCCTGAGACAGCAACGTCAACCTCTCCTCTTCCTCTTCCTCCTCAGCTTACTCAATGTGAAGATTAGGAGGATAAAGCACATGAAGATCTTTATGATGATCCACTTGCACATAATGAATATTAAAGATATTTTCTCTTCCTTATAATTTTCTTAATGACATTTTCTTCTCTCTAGCTTACTTTATTGTAAGAATACAGTATATAGCACATATAACATACAAATATGTGTTAATCAACTTTATATTACTAGGAAGACTTCCAGATAACAGTAGGCTATTAGTAATTAAGATTTTCGGGAATCAAAAGTTATATGTAGATTTTTCAGCACTCCTCATATTATTCAATGATCAACTGTATATATACTATATACAACTGTATATATACTATATTTGTGTATATATGGATATTTATTATGCATTTGCTTATTTATTCATACATGTGAAGCACTTTAGAGTTGAAAAGGCCCTTAGATATGATCTTTTCTATTCACAGAATATTACAAAATAGGAAACAGGAGCCAAACTGATTATTTTATTAAAGTTCTATAGCATGTTAGTAACATACACAGTTAGAGTTCCTACCTCAACTCTTCATCCAGTGTACCTTTCACTACACTATTTTAATTCAGTGATCTTATCATCAATGTGATCCCTTACAATCTTCTGCACCAAGACCAGGCTCTTGGCATATTGGCACAGACATCCTGGAGTGTCTCTCATCTTTTCTCTTCCAATTCCCTTCTTGCCTCTTTATTTTCATCAAGTGATAAACACTCATAATTCTGTCATCTCTAGATTTTCATTTGCAATATATCATTTTCTTTAAATATTCCCTAGTTTTTCTGAGAACTACTCTCAATTTCTTTACAGATATGGTAAAGTCTCTTTTCCCTCTAGAAAAAAACAAACATTATAAAGAGGTCATTATCTTGCTCTCCGATTTAATTCACTATTTTTTTCACCAAACCAAGGATCACCATTAAAATGGTATTATTATCATCCTCATCATACAAGCTCATATTTGCCCATAACTTTAAAGTTTACCAAATACTTCCTCATAACTCACTCATTTGATTTTCACAACACTGTGCATAGTCACAAGAAGGCATCATCACATTTATAAGCAGTTGAGAAAACTGAGTGTCAAAAGTTAAGTGAACAGCCAAGGTTCCTATAGCTAGCAAGAGCTAGAAGCAAGGTCTCCGAAACCTTGTTCCTGAGAGCATTCCACTATTTTAAGCTGTTTATTGGCTTGTGTTCCCACCACCACGACATTTATGTTGCCATATATTGGCACCTCAGATGCTGCACAGTGAATGCTGCCAAGGCTCTTTTCCATCTGAATCACTGCTTGGCTTTTGTTACTTTGGTAGTACAAATTTCACCTAGGCAAATATAATACTATTCCGTCCAACACTGACTTACCTAGGAAGCTCTTACCAGGCATCCAAATAATACCATTTAAAGGTAAATTATAGTTAGGTAGTGTTTGTCATTAAGAATGAGCTTTTGAAAAGTAAAATTATGGCTTTGGCTAAATTAGAGATGATCTTCAACTCTTTGTTTTAAATTGAAATAAATTAGATTTCATCTGCATTCATTAATCGACCAATATTTAATGTCAGCAAGAATGATTCTGCTTTTCTAAATGTGTGTGTGTGTGTGTGTGTGTGTGTGTGTGTGTGGTGTGCTTCATGCAATATTTTCAGGCAAATTAAGTATTCTGGCTTTAAATAAATTTCTGTTTATTCTTCTCATTAAGTTGCTGGATAGATGCAACTTCTTTAAAGATTCAGGATATCAGTGCAACTGTGAAGTAGATTGATCTGTCTCTTCAGCAGAGGGCAGAGACGGGATGAAGCCAGGAAAGAGACCCACGCTCTGAAACTTGTTTGCAATCCTATGATAAATACACAATTTCCCTTTCTACTACATCCTTCACTTAATGTTTAGGAATGACCACGATACTCTTAAATTATCCCTAGCTCTAAGCAACAGGAATCACCTCTTCCCACTTTATTCCTATGAACACGTGAAGTTTCACATCTGTTGAGGAATTCTGAGTGTGTTTTAGGGGACAGAGAAAGCGTGCCTGCAGGAGAGGGTCTTGGTATTGTTTTCCTGCCTGTCCCTGCCCCTCCAGGACCGCTAAGCACTTTGCTGGGAGGTACTGAAGAGCAGTTAGTTGCTGCTTTTGTTGGGTGGCTGAAGAACAAAGCAAAAGAATTCTCAAGGAAGGAAGGAAAAGTTTAAACCCAAATATCCTAACAGATGTACACTTTTAA
Source organism: Indri indri (assembly GCA_004363605.1). Classification (NCBI taxonomy): domain Eukaryota; kingdom Metazoa; phylum Chordata; class Mammalia; order Primates; family Indriidae; genus Indri; species Indri indri. The sequence continues at coordinate 2,941 of RJWJ010038688.1, forward strand.
AATCCCGCAATTCACTCGTTAAGAATTGAGCTTTACATAATCTTCCCGGGCAGGCTCACTGGAGCCCCCTTTGCCTGTGACTGTTAGAATTGCCCTCGCTTGACTTGTTTCCGAGTGTCCCACATATCACAAAGCTAAACTTAAATTCAACTGCATATTCGCAAATATCGTGGCAGTGAGCATACTGCTTGCCTGAAGATAGGATAAAGACCGGCGCTAAACTGTTTGCTCTTTGGTAGAAATATATTTTAGAAACTCCTAGTAGAACGAGAATCCAGAGGTTAAAAATATTGCACTTCATTATGGAAGTGCAGCGCTGCCCTCATTAACTACGGAGCGGCGAGAGAAAGATCATTCCCGTGACTCACCGTTGCCTCTTAGTTGTTATGCTTTTCTTTCCTAATAGCATCGGACATGACCTATTTGCTTCCCAGGAGTCATACTTTTTACCTTAGGATCCCAGCATAATCGGGCCGTCAAGCAGCATGGGGGTCCCTTCACAAGCCCATCAGCTCCTTAATGTGGCCCCAGACGTGAAGATGGGAAGAAGGGGGAACTCCGTCCCACTTACCAGTCTTCCACAGATACAGGGTGGGCGCCTCCGCCTCGCCCTGCGCCGCAGCCCCGCAGGCGCCCGGGCGCAGCAGCAGCAGGAGCAGCGGCAGCAGCGGCAGCTGCAGGACGCCCCGGCGCGGCCCCGCAGCGCCCCGGCTCCCCGGCGCCGAGCGCTTCGCTTGCAGCCCCATGCCGCCCGCAGCCGCTCCAGGGTCCAGATCCGCAGCACGCTCGGCAGGGAATTTTCCTTCGCTCTTGGAACGTCTTCCCAAAGAGTATGAAAAGCAAAGCTCTTTCCTGCTATTGTTTGCTTCAGATGAGAAGGAGGGAGAGAGCGTCTAACACCAGGGAACAATAGAGTCCGCGGTGGCCGTGGCCGCTGCCACCGCCGCAGCCGCCGCCGGCGGGGATGCTGCCGCCGCTGCCATTGCGCGCAGAATGGCAGGTCCCAGAGGCTTGGGAGGCAGCCGTCCGCAGGGGGCCCCAGCTGACTTAGCAGGTCCGCGAGGTCTGGGAGGCAGCGCAGCCCTCGCCAGCTGTAGAGGAAGGAGGGGGGCGTGAGCCCAAAGCAGCTAGAGGGGGCTGGAGGCAGGGGGAGGCGAGAGCGCGAGGGCGAGAGAGGGAGCGAGCAAAGGGGAGAGGGGGCAGCCGGGCGACACCCAGCTCCGACATACCTGCCTGAAAAACTCTCGCGCACATGGCGCGATGAAATATGTTTGGAAGGTACACCAATAAAAAGAATCATCAGCCGGCAGGTTTCAGAATGACAAATAACAGGCATTGATATTCATTGTCACCCGAGGAGTCAAATGCTAGATCTAGTGGCAAGTTATTCTTAGTGCATATTTACACAAAGCATCAGTGTTGATAATTTATTTTTAAGCTATGGCTCTTGAATTACTTTATGTGAGGAGCAGTATTTGTGATCAGTTGTGAAAAGCATAAGACAGCAGAGATGTGTACTTGTCAAAATGCACTTAAACACTTTTTTAAATGTTGTTTTTGACTTAGTAATCTATTCTCAATAAAGAGAAATGTTGATCTTCTGTGACAAATTAAGGTCCATTGTATTTTAATAGCCTTTCAAACTGAATTAGAATTTAATAAGTATTCACAGTGCTATCTAATTATATAGATAAAATTTTACAAAACTAATCTTCAAATTAAAATTATATTCCAGATATGATGTTCTATCCCTTTACTTACTCTTTGCCAAAAATTTGCTACTTCTAAAGTATCCAGACAGTTGTAAGTAAAATTAAAGGACAAACTGAGTCAGTAACATTATTTGTATATCTCTGAATTCTTTCTTTCAAATATCCCTGACACTAATTCATCTTAATTCTTACTACAGAAAAATTCCTTTCATAATCTAAATAAGGAACCACAGGGGCTTCTGCCTTTTGTTCTTCGTGTTTTCACTTTCTTACACTGGTAGTAATAGAAAAATGTGTGTGAAGTCAGATAATGCTTTACCCTTTCTTTTTCTCCCTTTCTCCCAATGATAATATTTTATTATTAATTCATTTCCTAGTAAAGCTAAAATAGTATCAAGGCATTTAGCCAATTAAAAACTCAGCAGAGAGAAAGCCAAAGAAAACTATTCCCATCCTGTCACCAATTTTCAGCCAAATAAAATAAAATTTAAAATGCAGGAAAACTACTTTGTATGAATTTTACTCCAACAGCGCAGCAAACCAAGACTTCAAAATGAGGAAGCTACTGTTTCTGAAAGAGGAAACCTTCTATAAGTCTCCCGTGGGACACTTGTCATTTTGCAGAGCCTTCCAGACACAGCCCTTCTGCATGCATTAGATTAAAAGCAGGTTTGATCAAATAATTCCCAGGTCCTGCCTGTTTAAGTATTCTGACATCAGAGGAAATTAGCTACGTTGAAGGTTGCAAATTTGGTCTTTGTTTACTTTCCACTCTGTTAGGCCTCTAAGAGGGAATTAAAAGCCCAGAGAGCCCTAGCTATGTGAGTATGTGATTAGCAGAGGTAAACTAGTGTGGATTTCTATTTCTTCACTGGTGAAAAACAGGCAACAATCGAAAGATTATAGTTTGATAAGGAATACAAAGGAAGCCTGATCCTAACTAATGTACAGCTCGCTGAAGGAGCACTTCTTTCAACAGTTATACCGCAAGAGAAAATGGGACCTACTATTACTTCCTGGGTTCTGTGCTCTCAGGGAAAAAACTTCCTTGTCCACTCTAAAAGGAAGTGTTTCCCTATCCTGTCTGTTTATTTTTCTCAGCTATTGTTAGTACCCCAAACCCAGAAATCCTCTAACTCTAGCACAGGGCGGATTTCAAAGTGGAAATACTCTGTTAATAATAACCCATACTAAGCATTCTTGGGAAGCACCAAATCAATTGGGCAAGTGTAAATTCATTATATAACAGAGGACAGAGACTCTAAGGAGTCAAGTCAACGTTCAGGGTAATTACCTAGCCCTTCGAAAAGCCATCAGATGTATACTTAATAGCTTAATGTCAAAATAAAATTTAAGATTCTGATCATTGTATTTATCCACGGTGATATAATAATTACTCAACTTGTCAAGAGTTTAAATATTATAGCTACATATTCAAGCATTATACAGGGTCGACTTCTAAGTCAAAATTTGCTGCCGTTAAAAATGTACAACTAGGGAGACATATTCTGTAGTAAGATTTGGAAATAGCCAGCAATTGGTTTCCTTCTTTTAATTTCAATTTATACAAGGTGTAGGGGGTCACACACATGCACAAGCGCATACACAATCGGTTAGTAGTAGTGTAGACATCTCTGAACAAGGTTACAGAATACAAGTCATACAAACATTTGTCTGCACCATTGCCACATATTTGTTCATAACAATGTCATTATTGCACTTGAGAACAAAAATGTATGGGTCTCTAAGGAGACAAAAGTGATCTATATATTCAGATACATGTTCCTTTGTGAAGGGTATAGTGTCCAGTTGGATAAATCCTATCAATAAAACTGATAGATGGCAAGAGATAGCAAGATGTAGCAATCTTTGTTTTCTAGAATATGATATAAATAATAGACAAATGTTTAATGACATGATGTCAAAATTTAGTCATGAGAAGTCTCAAGGATACAGATTAAATTGGCCATCTGTACAGCCTGCCATGAAGTCAGTCATTCATCATTTTTCATGAAGAACTGTTCAAGTATTAATGAGCCAGGGCAATAAAAGTTTTCCAAACCAATGGATGACAAATGCAGAGCACATTTTTTTAATATTTAGAAATGAGGTAATTCTAAACCTATTATATCACCTCTCATGTGCTAGGTGTCTTTAATCTGCCTTTATTATTTTTGCTATCATTTCTAAACTCCACAGAGTGAGAATGTGTACATACCTATATATATATGGGTTTTCTCTTTTATTAGGATATAAGCATATAAACATATATCATGACTGATTAGACTCATGACAATGACTTTCAGTGATTAGTACGAGTACTTAAAAGCAGTGATAAAAATTCAATTACTTGATGGAAAGGGAAACCGTTTTTAACATCATCAGTTTTTATAATTATAATAAATAAATGAAGAAATATAAATTTATTCACTGACAGTGTTACATAGGGAAGTATCTAAGGATGTCTATTTTGAAATAAAACTTTAAAAAATTTCTTCACGTGAATGCAACTTGCATCCTAAAAAGGAAAAATTTACCCAAAGGAATTCTGTTTGTGCAGCCTCTAGGTGTCATACTTGATCAAGATTTGGGTTAGACAAAATTATTTTGGGTTTCTTTGTATCCCCTCTTCCTAGTCACACCCACCAAATTATAGGCATACCTCATTTTACTGTGCTTCACAGATATTGCATTTTTTACAAATTGGAAGTTCATGGCAACCCTTCATCCAGCAACTCCATCAACACCATTTTTCCAAAGGCATGTGCTCACTTCGTGTCTCTGTATGATATTTTGGTCATTCTCATAATATTTCAAACTCTTTCATTATTATTATATCTGTTATGGTGATCTGTGATCAGTGATTTTTGATTTTACCATTATAATTATTTTGAGGTGCCACAAACAGCACACATGTAAGACAGCAAACTTAATAAATGCTACATGTATTCTGACTACTCCACTAACCAACTATCGGGTTATTTCTCTCCCTCTCCTTGGACTTCCCTATTTAAAGTTTTAATGGTTTGGATAGAAGATCAAACCAGCCACAACATTCCTTTAAACCAGATCCTCATTCAGAGCAAGGCCCTAACTTTCTTCAATTCTATGAAGACTTAGAAAGGGGAGGAAGCTACAGAAGAAAAGTTTTTAGCTAGCAGAAGTTGGTTCATGAGGATTAAGAAAAGAAGCCATCTTCATAACTTACAAGTACAAGGTGAAGCAGCAAGTGCTGATGTAGGAGCTCCAGGAAGATATCCACAGTGATCCATAAGATCATTGATCAAAGTGGCTACACTAAACAATAGATTTTCAATGTAGACAAAACAGCCTTCTATGGGAAGAATATGCCATCTGAGACTTTCCTAGCTAGAGAAGAGAAGTCAATGTCTGGCTTCAAAGCTTCAAAGGACTGGCTGAGTCTCCTATTAGGGGCTAATGCAGCTGGTGACTTCAGGTTGAAGTCAACGCACACTTATTCTGAAAATCCTAGGGCACTTAAGAATTATGCTAAATCTACTCTGCCTGTGCTCTATAAATGGAAGAACAAAGCCTGAATATAAGCAAATCTGTTTACAGCATAGTTTACTGAAAATTTTAAGTCCACTGTTGAGATCTCCTGCTCAGAAAAAAAAGGTTCCTTTCAAAATATTACTGCTGATTGACAATGCTACTAATCATGCGAAAGCTCTGTTGGAGATGTACAAGGAGATGAACGTTGTTTTCCTGCTGTCTAACACAAAATCCATTCTGTAACCCATGGATCAAGGAGTCATTTTGACTTTCAAGCCTTCTTATTTAAGAAATGCATTTTATAATGTTATAGCTCCCACAGTTAGTGATTCCTCTGATAAGATCTTGGCAAAATCTATTGAAACCCTTCTTGAAAAGATTGAGCATTCTAGATGCCATTAAAAAGTGTGATTCGTGAGAGGAAGTCAAAATACCAACATTAACGGGAGTTAGAAAGAAGTTAATTTCAACCCTCATGGATAACTTTGAGGGGATCAAGCTTTCAGTAGAGGAAGTCATTGCAGATGTGCTGGAAATACCAAGGAAACTAGAATTAGAAACGGAGCATGAAGATGTGAATGAATTGCTGCAATCTCATGATAAAACTTGATCACATGAGGAGTTGCTTCTTATAGATAAGCAAAGAAAGTAGTTTCTTGAGATGGAAACTACTCCTGGTGAAGACACTGCAGACATTGTTGAAATGACAAAAAAGGATTTGGAATATTCTATAAACATAGTTGATTAAACACTGGCAGGATTTGAGAGGACTGATTCCAATTTTGAAAGAAGTTCTACAATGAGTAAAATACTATGAAACAGGATTGCATGTTACAGAGAAATCTTTCATGAAAAGAACAGTCCACTGATGGGGCAAACTGCATTGTGTCTTTTTTTTTTTTTTCTTTTAGCGGTTTAAATTTTTCATTTTTATTTTTTATTTTTTTTTATTGTTTGTTGTTATAGGGGTACAGATGTTTAGGTTATGTATGTTGCCCTTGCCCCCCCTTCCCCCCAAGTCCCAGTCCCAAGCGTGTCCATCTCTCGGATGGTGCGCATTGCACTCTTATTGTGTCTTATTTTAAAAAATTGCAACAGCCTCTCCAATCTTCAGCAACCACTGCCCTGATCAGTCAATACCCATCAACATCAAGGCAGGACTCTTCACCAGGAAAGACTGTCATTCATCAAAGGGTTAGATGGCATTAGCATTTTTAATATAAAGTATTTTAATTAAACATATTTTAATTTTTAATAGAAATTTTAAATAAATAATTTTAATTTGTTAATTATATTTTTTAGAGATAGTGCTATTTCATACTGAGAATACTACAGTATAAACATAACTTTTATTTATTTATTTATTTTTTGAGACAGAGTCTCACTCCGTTGCTCCAGCTAGAGTGCCGTGGCATCAGCCTGGCTCACAGTAGCCTCAAACTCCTGAGCTCAAGCGATCCTCCTGCCTCAGCCTCCTGAGTAGCTGGGACTACAGGCATGTGCCACCATACCCGGCTAATTTTTTTGTGTATATTTTTAGTTGTCCAGCTAATTTCTTTCTATTTTTTTTAGTAGAGATGGGGTCTCGCTCTTGCTCAGCCTGGTCTTGAACTCCTGAGCTCAAATGATCCCCCAGCCTCAGCCTCTCAGAGTGCTAGGATTACAGGTGTGAGCCACCACGCCCGGCCTGAACATAACTTTTATATGCACTGGGAAACCAAAAAATTCATGTCAATCATTTTATTGCAGTATTTGTTTTATTACGATAGTCTTGAACCAAACCCACAATATCACTGAGAGGTTTTTTTAATTTACTTTTTTATTTTATTTTTTATTTTTATAATAAGCAGCCATAGACTTTTTAATTTTTAATTTTTATGAGTACATAATAATTGTATATCTTTACAGGGTATATGCAATGTTCTGATACAGGCATAGAATATATATTAATCAGGGTAATTGATCAGCATTAACTTAGGTATTTATCACTTCTTTATGTTAGGAACATTCCAATCGCACTCTTTTAGTTATTCCAAAGTATACCCTAACTTTTTGTTGATTATAATCACTTTGTTGTGCTATCAAATATTGTTCATTCTAACTATATAACTATATTTTTACACCCAGTTAACCATCCCACTTAATTCCCCCTCCCTCACCACTGCACTTCTCAGCTTCTGGTAACCATGTTTCTACTCTCTGTCTCCATGAGATCAATTATTTAATATTTAGCTCTCACATTTGAATGAGACCATGTGAGACTTGTCTTTCTGTGCTTGGCATATTTCACTTGACATGCTATTCTCCAGTTCCATCCATGTCGTTCATGTTGTTGCATGTGGCAGGATTTCATTCATTTTTGTGGCTGTATAATCTTCTGTTGTGTATATGAACCACAATTTCTTTATCCATTCATACATTGAATGAACAGTTAGGTTGATTCCAAATCTTGGCTGTTGTGAATAGTGCTGCAATAAACATAGCAGTGCAGATATCTTTTTGATGTACTGAATTGTCTTCTTTTGGATATGTAGCTACCAGTGGGATTGCTGGGTCATATGTCAGTTCTATTATTAGTTTTTTAAGGAATCTCCATACTGTTCTTCACAGTAGCTGCACTAATTTACATTGCCACCAACAGTGTATAAGTGTTCCCTATTCTTCACACCCAGCATTTGTTGTTCCCTGTCTTTTGATAAAAACCATTTTAACCGTGGTGAGATATCTCACTGTAGTTTTGACTTGCATTTCCCTGATAACGAAAGATGTTCAACATTTTTCATTTGGCCAATTGTATGTCTTCTTTTGAGCACTATCTATTCAGATCCTTTGCCCATTTTTTAATCAGATTGTTTGATTTTTTCCTATTGAGTTGCTGGAACTCCTTATATATTCTCATTATTAATACCTTGTCACATGGGTAGTTTGCAAGTATTCTCTGCCATTCTGTGGGTTGTCTCTTCAATTTGTTGATTGTTTCCTTTGGTGTGCAGAAACTTTTTATCTTGATGTGACCCCATTTGTCCAATTTTGCTTTGGTTGGCTGTGCTTTGGAGACATTACTCAAGAAGTTCTTGCCCAGACCAATGTCCTGAACCATTTCCCTAATATTTTCTTTTAGTAGTTTCACAGTTTCAGGTCTTAAATTTATGTCTTTAATCCAATTTGAATTTTTTTTTGTATATACCAAGAGATAAGGTTCTAGTTCCTTAGCCTGCATGTCGATATCCAGCTTTCCCAGCACCATTTATTGAAGAGACTGTCCTTTCCCCACTGTATGTTCTTGGCAACTTTTCTGAACATAAGTTCACTATAGATGTGTGGGTTTATTTCTGGGTTCTCTATTCTGTTCCATTGGTCTATGTGTCAGTTTTTATGCCAGTGTCAAGCTGATTTGGTTATTATGTAGTATATTGGAAGTCAGGTAATGTGATTCCTCCAGTTTTATTCTTTTTAGTCAGGATGCCTTTGGCTATTTTGGGTCTTTTGGGGTTCCATATAAATTTTGGGATTATTTTTTATATTTCTGTAAATAATGTCATTGGTATTCATTGGTATTTTGATGAGGGTTGTGCTTCTGTAGATAGCTTTAATACAGACATTTTAATAATATTGATTCTTTTCCCATTTTTTATTTTTTAAAAAACGATACCTAATATTTTTCTTCTGTTTTCCTTTCAATTTCTTTTTTTAATAAATACTTTTCTCTTTCTGTTTGTTTTTTGGTTGGATAGTTGATTCATTTGCCTGTTTGTAAGTTTTTATTGTGAGGGCAAATTCCAAATTTTAAATAGTTCTACATAAAATTAATCTCATTGTTTCTCCATTTTATTCATAATTAAACCTGTTTGGCAACAAATAGAATCAGCTGCAAATAGTTGCACCTCATGTTTTGAGCATCAAGTGAAAATATACAGTATTTTCATTCAGATTCTTCCAGAGTTTTGAGGATGGATCACTCACTGCAGGAGTTACCTATCCCAGATGGTATGTGAGGAATCAATTGTCCCTGGCACTAGGTAGCAGCAAAATTGTTTAAAACAAATTTTTTACTGGTAGTATTTTTGTCAAACTATTACAAAAAAATTGAAGAGGTAAAAATTCCTTTTAACTCATTCAATGAGTTCAACATTACATAAATACCGAAACCAGATATGGACACAACAATAAAAGAAAACTACAGGCTGATATTTCTGATTAATAATGATGTAGATATTCTCAACAAAATACCAGCAAACTGAATCCAATGGCGCATCAAGAAGATAATACACCATGATCAAGTGGGATTTATCCCAGGATACAAGGAGGGTTCAACATACACACATCAATTTATGTCATATATCACATCAACAAAACGAAGGACAAAAACCATATGATCATCTCAAAAACTAGAGAGAAACCATTTGACAAAATCAGCATCTCTTCCTGATAAATACTCTCAACAAATTAGCTATAGAAGGAATATATCTCCGCACAATAAAGACATATACGACATATATGACAAACCCATAGCTAACATCATACTCAACTATAAACTTCTCTCTTAGAACTACTTTTGCTGCATCCCAAAAGATTTGGTATGTTGTGTTTCCATTTTTGTTTGTCTCAGTTATTTTTTTAATTTCCCTTTCAATTTCTTCATTGACTTATTGGCTGTTGAGGAATATATTTTTTCAATTTCCATGTATTTTTAATTTTTTAAAGTTCTTCGTATTATTGAATTCTACTTTTATTTCATTGTGATCAGACAAGACACTTGATATGGTTTCAATCTTCTTAAATTTGTTAAGACTAGTTTTCTGGCCTAACATATGATCTGTCTTGAAGAATATTCCATGTGCATTTGCAAAATGTGTATTCTTCATCTACTAGATGGAATGTTCTGCAAGTATGTCTGTTAGGTTCATTTGGCCTAGAGTATCATTTAAGTCAATGTTACCTTATTGCTTTTCTATCTGGATGATATATCCATTGCTGAAGGTGGGGTGTTGTAGGCCCCTCCTTTATTGTATTGCGGTCTGTCTCTCCCTTCAGATGTATTAATATTTGTTTTATATGTTTAGGGTGTTCAAATGTTGCCTGCATATCTATTTACAATTGTTATATTAATATCTTTTTGATGAATTGGCCCCTTTATCATTATATAATAAACTACTTTGTCTCTTTTTGTAGTTTTTGATTTAAAATCTATTTTATCCGATACAGGTATAGCTACTCCTGGTTGCTTTTTGTTTCGATTTTCATGGAATATCTTTTTCTATCACTTCACTTTCAGCCTATCTGCATCTTTATAATTAAAGTGAGTCTCTTGTAGGCAGCATATAGTTGGTTCTTGGTTTTTTTTATACATTCGACCACTTTATATTCTTTGATTGGAGAGTTTAATCCATTTACATTCAAGGTAACTATTGCTAGGTAAGGACTTACTACTACCATTTTGTTAATTGTTTTCTAGTTGTTTCACAGACCCTTCGTTCTTTTCATTCTTGCTTGTTGTCTTCCTTTGTGGTTAAATGATTTTCATTGATGGTATGCTTTGATTCCTTATTTTTTATTTTTTTTGTATCCACTATAGATTTTTACTTTGTGGTTACCATGAGGCTTACAGAAAAATATTATTGTAACAGGTTATTTTTAAGCTAAGAAGAACTTTGACTGCAAACAAAACAAAACAAAAAAACTCCGCAATTTATGCCACTCCCTGTTTTGAATTTTAATGTCACAATTTATATATTTTTATAATAAATATCCCCTAACACATTATTTTAGCCATTATTTTTAACAGTTTTGTTTTTTAACCTTCTTACTAAATATATAAATAATTTACACACCACCATCACAATATTAGAGTATTCTGAGTTTCACTGTGTATTTACTTTTACCAGTGAATTCTATACTTTTAAATGTTTTCATGTTACTCATTAATGTTCTGTTTCTGATTGAAGTACTCCTTTTAGCATTTCTTATGAGACAGATCTGGCTGTGATGAAATCCCACAGCTTTTGTTTATCTGTGAAAGTCTTTGTCTTTCTTTCATATATGAAGGACAGTTTTGACGGATATAGTGTTATTTCCTGGCAGTTGTTTTCCTTCAGTACATTAAATATTTGATCCCACTCCTTTCTGGCCTATAAGGTTTCTGCTGATAAATATGCTGCTAGACATGTAGGAACTTCCTTATGTTTTTTGCTTCTTTTCTTTTGCTTCCTTCAGGATGGTTTGTCTTTGATTTTTGACAATTTTATTACAATATGTCTTGGTGGTAGTCTTGTTTAGATTGAATCTAGTTGCAGACCATTGACCTTCCTGTACATGGATATTTATATCTTTCCCTGAGTTTGTAAAGTTTTCTGCTACTGTTTTTTAAATAAGCTTTTTACTCCTTTATTTTTTTCCTTTTCTGTCTTCAACAGCAATGACTTGTAAATTTACTCTTTTGATACTGTCCAACAAACTTTATTTCTTTTTGGTTTTTTCTCTTTTTCTCCTCTAACTGTATATTTTCAAGTAAACTGTGTTTACATTTATAGATTCTTTCTTCTGCTTTATCAATTCTGTTGATGCTTTTTACTGCATTTTTTATTTCATTTCTTCTATTTTTGAGCTCCAGGATTTGTTTGGTCGCCCCCCCCCCATTATTTTAATCTATCTGTTAAATTTCTCATGCTGATCATTTATTTTCTTCCT
>RJWJ010038689.1:0-14847 GCA_004363605.1 Indri indri
CAACCCTATCCAGGAGTATACAAGAGGTGCTGTATCACCATTGTTTCTTAAAGCTGAATAGTACTCCATGGTATACATATACCACATTTTACTAATCCACTCATGTATTGATGGACACTTGGGCTGTTTCCACACCTTTGCAATTGTGAATTGCGCTGCTATAAACATTCGGGTGCAGGTGTCTTTTTCATAGAGCGATAGAATGGCCTTGTCTGATGTTGGTGTTATATGAAATTGTTTTTGTTCAACAGGAGAACACTCTGGCCTCACTGTTATCAGGCCAGCTCCTAGCTGCCATGGATGGCTTTTATCTTTTTCAGTATGTATGCTCCCAAATTCATTTACCCACTCTATTGTTCAACTGCTCATAGCATATCATTCATTATACATGTCACTTTGTGCATGTGTGTGCAGATTTTAGGGGGGAGTATATACCTAGAAGTGGCATTGATGTCATAAGGTATGTTCTTTTCAGGCTTCCGTGATATTGCCAAACTGCTTTCTAAGAGGTTGTAACCAATTTACACTCTCATCAGCAGTGTAAGTTCTAACTGCTCAAATTATTTCAAAAAAACACCTGCCATTATTAGTCTTTTTAAATTTTTCCCATTCTGGTGAGTGTCTGTGTTCATGTCTTATTGTTGGTTTAATTTGCATCTCTCTCATTATTAATTATTGACAAAGTAGATCCCTGTTTGATATATTTTTAGTCATCTGGAAATCCTTTTGTTGAAAATTTTTGTTCAGTTCTCTTGCCCATTTTTTATATTGCATTGTTTGTCTTTTTCTATTGATTTGTAGCAGTTCTTTATATTCTGAATATGAGCACTGAATATCTCTTCCTAAGTAAAAAAAGAGACCTGTTTATGCTTAGTTAATATGTATCAACAGAGAATGGCCTTGATCAATTTCGATAGAGAAAATAGAGAGTATAGAACCCACTGATGTTACTTAGACTCATCAAAAAGGCTATCTGGGAGTCTGTTTTTTTTAAAGGATATATTTCTCCCAAAGATTCACAAATTATGCAGAAGCTTCTGACATCCTAGGAAGTCTTAATAGAATCAATTTCCAAATAATTCATTCAAAAATCATAAATTAAAAAATTTATGAATTGAAGTATAAGAATTGTTATTTTTTTAGACAGGGTCTCCGTCTGTTGCCTGAGCTAGAGTGCGACAGCATGATCATAGCTCACTGCGACCTCGAACTCCTGGGCTCAAGTGACCCTCCTGCCTCAGCCTCGTGAGTAGCTGGGACTACAGGTGCTTGCCACCACACTGGCTCATTTTTCTATTTTTTGTAGAGACAGAGTCTTGCTCTTGCTCAGGCTTCTTATTGTTATTTTTTAAATTGAGAGATAAAATTGTATGTATTTATAGTGTAAAACATGATGTTTTATAGTATATACACATTGTGGAATGACTAAGTCTAACTAATTAACATATACATTACCTCACATAGTTATCATTTTTTGCGGTGAGAACACTTAACATCTATCTTAGCATTTTTCAAGAATACAATATTTTGTTTTTGGCTATAGTCATCGTGTTGCATAATAGATCCCTTGAACTTATTTCTCCTAACTGAAATTTTGTATCCTTTTGACTCTCCAATCTCCCCCTCACTGCCTCAGCCCCTGGTAACCACCATTCTACTCTCTGACTCTACAACATCAACTTTTTTAGATTTCACATATAAGTGAGATCATGCCATTATGGAAAACAGTATAGAGATTCCTCAAAAAATTAAGAATAGAACTACCATATGATCCAGCAATCCTACTTTCAATTCAACGGAAATGAAATCAGTATGTCAAGGAAATACCTGCACTCTCCTGTTTATTGCAGTGTTATTCACAATAGCCAGGATGCATCATCAACCCAATCAATGTGTATCCATGAATGGATGCATGGTTAAAGAAAATGTACTATATATACATGGTGGAATGCTATTCAGCCATAAAAAAGAAGGAAATCCTGCTATTTACAAAAACATAGATGAACCTGGAGGACATATGTTAAGAAAAATAAGCCAGGCACAGAAATGCTGCTTTTCAATTGGACTCCTCTGAATCTTAATCTGTTTAGTTAGCCCCCAGGAGATTTATTAATATCTGCTTGATAGAATTAAAATCCAAAATATTTTCTTCTTCCTTTGAAAACCTTGGGTCTTTTAAACATGGTGGAAATTTTTAAAGTCTTTATTGCTTCCCATGAAAGTAGAACTGGGGGCCCATAGAATGAATCTACAACCTCTTTGCTTGTAATGTCAGGGTCAAAATCTACATGTTGAGAAGCGGGAGAATTCACAGCTTGTAGGATATCATGAAGTTTCAGGAGAACATAAGTCCATTCCAAAACTATGTCTAAGTACTAATTTTTAAGCTTTAAAAACTCTTATTTTGAAATATTTCAGATCTTCAGAAAAGTTACAAGGGCCTATTACTTACCCATTGATTTGGCAGAATAAATTTTTGCTGTTCAAGCCACCGAATTTGTGGTCATTTTTTATGGCAGCCCTAAGAAACTAATACAGAGAGAGTGAAGCAAGTTGTGGCTTGAAATGTGTTTACATAATTGGGTTTGTCCTCTTGCTTCTGCCACCTTCATGATAAAAATGTTCTCTAGATAGGCCACTGATCAAAGGATGATGGGAGACATGTGGAACAGTACCGGACATGACCTGCCTATTGAAGCCAAGCATGGCTGATCTCAACAGAAGTTTGCTGACCACAAGATTCACGAATGAGAATTAATGTTACTTTGAGCTATTAATTTTTGGGGTGCTTTGCTGTACTGCATTATATGACAATAACTAACTTATATAATATGTAAACATTTTATTTTGCTATAGGTTAGTTGCAGACATTACAACATATCATCCCTAAATATCTCAACATGTACTTCTTACAAACAGGGACATTCTCCCACATAACCTCAATACAATTATCACACTCAGGAAATTTAACATGAATACAGTACTGTTACCTAATATATACTTCATATTCTAATTTTCCAAATTGTTCCAATAATGTCCTTTGTGGCTGTCCCCTTTTTTAAACACAGAATACAATCAAGGACTGCACATTGCTTTTAGTTGTCATGTTTCTCTAGTTTTCTTTAAACTAGAACTGTTTAGAGAAAACATTTTTTATGATACTGTTTTTTTCTTCATGACACTGACTTCTTTTTCATGACACATCTGTTTTTAAAGAGCTGTTTTAAAGCATATCCCTCAGTTTGGAATTTTTTGTTTTTTCTTCTTGGTTAGATTTGGGTTAAATATTTTTTAAAAAATACCACGTAGGTGATATTGTATCCTTCTTAACGTAGCACATCAGGAGGCATATGATATCATTTTATTCCATTATTGATGATATTAAGTATCGTGATTTGGTTATAAAATGGTGTCCAACAAATTTCTCAATTGAAAGGTACCTTTTAATTCCTTTTATAATTAATTAGTGACCTGTGGAGAGAAGATTTGAAACTATGTGAATATCTTGTTTCCAAAACAATTTTATTAACCAATGATTTCCAACATGCATAGATGTTGCTTGCCTTAAATTAGTACATATTTCAACTTACATTGTAGACTTGTGTGTACATACATATACATAAGTATATTATATATATGAAATCATGGTACTTATGCTTTTAATACATTAATACAAGCATCTTCATTTCCCACTCATATTTCATATTTATAGTTTCCTTGTCCCAAAGTAAGAATCCTTGGTTCCTAACATCATCAATATATTTACTCATTATATAAATCTTAAAATATACATAAAATATTTTTTGAATTATTTAATTATTACACTATTACCTAAGTGCAAATTTATTTTATTGAAAATCCACTCAGGGAGGTCAAAGAAATGTAATTAGTCTCAGATTGGATAACAAATTCTTTTTACCCCATGTCTGGCCCTTTAAGACTCCATATTTCCTATTTATAAAATTAGTTTAGATTAAAATATATTCTAACATTTATATAAAATATATCATTTGTTTACCTTTAAGTCATAGGTTTAAATGTTTCTGAAATTGTTCAGCTGAGAATTTTGTCACTGTTTTCAACTTCTTTTAGAAAAAAATGCCCTAAGTAGAGCACTGGAGAGTTTCCTCCTTCCCCATTTGTTGTTTCTATTATTGTATCCAAAACTCAAGTAGTTTTAGAGTTTTAATATTGATGATATTTACTGTAAGAGTCACTTTTATAACCATATTAATATTTGGGATCTCCTTTAATTTTGTTTCATATGTACTTCCTAAGCCTGAACAAAAACTTTCTATTTTTAATAGCTGATGTATTAAAACATTGAAGTCACACCTGCAGTTGTAAACTTTAATAGTATTTTAGAAGTCTTTTCTTCTATGTGCCTTTTTAGGCATTTGAGGTTTCTAATTCATATTGGCAGGAACAGGATGCTTTGAGGGATAGAAGACTTTCTTAGGCAGCTCAGGTTATTGCAGCTGCTCTTGATCTCCCACCTGTTATTTTCAATGACAATGCCTCTTATTGTTCAACATGAGCATGTGCGTATAATGTTTCCTTCTTCCACAGTAACATAAGAAGCCATAATATGAACCAATACCATTTATAGGCCAGATGTATGTTACACTCTTATTTTAAACAGATGGATTTCGTACTCTTATTATTCAAGCTTAGTCATTTTTATATTGGTTGTTCAGGCTATAGATGTCTTTCCATGAAATCTGACAAGTGTTTGGAAACTTCCAAATTTAATCAAATGGAACCTAGATTAGGATGATAATTCTTGCCTTGTTAAACTTTGATCAATTTCTCCCTTTTATAATTGAAGACAATTCATTTAACCACAAATTCAGTGCCTAAATCTTAAAACAGAAATGGTAACTATTATATTCTGTGTTAAGATTCATGTAAGAATAAATGAGAAAATATCTATAAGAATACCAAATACTAACTGGGTTGGCTGACAAATAAAGCCATGTGTGCCTCCTGGCTGGGTCTATTTTTTTCAGAGTGATAAGTTTGTTTGGGAAAGAAATTCATTTTATTCTCAATTTGCTAAAATTGATTTTACACTGTAACCCATACATCTGAACATACACTAAGACCCAGGCTATATAGTCATCACTTATTTCCAAAGACAAGAAAAGTGGTATTAAACTAATTGTGGGAAAGAGGTTACCATGAAATTAGATGGTCAGCAGGAAGTCTGACTTCATAGCCTCTAGAAATATGTACCCATCTTTCCATGGTATTTTTATAAAAATAATAACACTTGAATGAGGTATTTCATTACCTCTTTCTCCTGTTTTTTTGTTGCTATCTATCAAAGAATGTCTACTTACAAAGCAACTTAAGAGTTCCTCATCTGAAGTTGAATGTACATATTTCTCAGAGTCTTAATCATCACTGAGTAAAACAGAATAAAAATATACAGACTAAGAGTAATAAGCATACCATAA
Source organism: Indri indri (assembly GCA_004363605.1). Classification (NCBI taxonomy): domain Eukaryota; kingdom Metazoa; phylum Chordata; class Mammalia; order Primates; family Indriidae; genus Indri; species Indri indri. The sequence continues at coordinate 5,460 of RJWJ010038689.1, forward strand.
ATTTTTGGTATTTTCAACTCTCTGATAGTTTACATACTAGGCCTGCCTGGAAAAAATTAAAAGAAACAAGATTTTTCCTCCTAGAATTCTCATTACCTCTTACCACTTTCTAAATATAATCACACCTTTTATCTTCCAGAAACAGATCAGAGCAGTACTTCCAGCTAAGCTTCCTTGAATATGTTTAACTAACAAGATAGAGCCTCCTTAGTATTTCTTTTAGCAAAATATAGCCTGTGAATGTTTCAGTAAATATTTCTAGGTACCTATATATACAGGTACTTTAAAAATACCTTGATAACAAGGCTTGTCAGAAGAAATGCTTGGATAAATTTAAACACATTTGTACATTATTTTCTGGGGTAGGAGCGAGATATCACTCTGGAAATTCTGCATTTTCATATACTCCTTTAAAAACAGGCATATCTCTCAAAAGCCATCCCCTGAGGTCCAAAATCCCAAAGCCCTCCAATCTGTGTCTTCAGAGTTTTGGGTCTCAATTCAAAGTACTTTTTAAACTTTATCAATACCATTTTCCTTATCTACCACCAGGTGGCAGGTGGATCCGCTTTTCCGAGCGCGACCCTGACCCCGCCCTACCGGAAGCTGTCATGTAAAGGAAATCTCTCTGGCCACGCCTAGAGTTCAGCACCCTGGACACGGACAGCGACACCGCCCAGTTTAGTCTCATGACTCCCTGCAGAGTTTCACCTGACAAAGAAAATGGCCAATCCCAGTTGGTTCCAAGGGCCGCGTGACCGACTAATTTACAATGCCCGGAATTGAGGGGGTTAGGAACCCCCTGATTTGGGACATTTATACTGGTGGGGGACCCAGCTGACATTAAATAATACCCCATATTGCAAAATGCTGTGTTTTTTTCTCTCACTACTCTCCAAAATCTAAGTGACTTATAAATGCTGTCTTGTTGTGGGACAGGAATTAAATTACCCAACCTCCGTACATTGGTTTATTCCGACAAAATGACTAAGACAGCAAAGGCGGTACAAAAGTCTGTGTGAGTTATGGCGGCCAATGGCTTGGCTTGCACAAAGCTGCGTGTCAGCTTTCCTGAGACACCGGCTTAGCAAAAAGCACAGACTGCTTTTTCACGTTTTCCATGTCTTCTTGTTAAGCATTAAATTACCATCTTAGGCAGACTGATTGGACTGAAGCATAAGTGTGTTCTAGAAGTGACGGTTTAGGTATTTTTCCAGTTGCCTAGCGACTAATTAGACAAAAAGAGCACGTTTGAGGGTTTTAATTCGCGTTTTAAAACAGCAAAAACCCAAGGGCAAATGAAAATGGGTTCAGGATAGCATAATATATTACCAGGGACTAGGGTTTAGAATCCGAGTCTAATAAATATCAATGCTGGGGAAGCAGGGAAGGCTTAAGATGCACAGTGGCTATTTAAGGTTGACAGATCGAATTTAGCCGAGTTTTAGTTGTAATTTATCCGTATTAAAATAGTATGGATTGATTTCTTTTTCCCCCACTCTTGTTTTGGCAGCGATAAGTTCAGTTCTTTAACCAGCAGAGGGCGAGTCGACTGCATTTTTTGCCCCTTAGACACTCCCTCTTCCTTCCTTCCCCCTCTACCCCTGGGAAATTAATTTACTAGGCTCTTCAAACATAGACAAGCCGAGGAAGGTGTGGTGGAAGGCGAGCAGCGCGCAGAACTTGGTAGAGTGCCCACTCTGTCAGCCTTGGACGTATGGCTGCACTGCACTGCTAACGACCTGTATTTCCTTGCTTAGGGCTGCAGAGGGGATTGCAGTGGTTGCTACAGGAGGAGGCAGGAATGGAAAGCAACCCCACCTCCAGAAGCCGAAGATATCTGGGGTCACTAGCTTCAGAAAACTGAGAGGGCCAAAGGTAGCCTAGTAAGACGACGAACGTAAACTATAAAGGTTCCAAAGAGGAAAGAAGCAGTTTACTTCTCAGGCCAAAAACTGAGTGTGCTCGAATAATCAAAATAAGGCTCTGCTCTGGCTTTGCCACTCTAAGAACAAAAATTGGAGGCTGGGGAGTAGGCACAGGGAGGAGATGAGAGCAAAGACTAAGTATTGGCTGAGTCATCCGTAGAAGAGAACAAGCAAAGCAAGCCCGCTCAAGGGGAAAGACAATGACAGGAAAGCCTGCCAGAATGCAGGGCAGAGCAATAAAGCATGCTATACAAAGTTAATTTATTGTTGGGCTGAGCCTTCCGCATTCTAGAGGGGCATACCACTTGCTTCAGAGGGGTGGTTTACCTTGTATCACAAGATTTTGCAGAATCTCCCTGGGCAGGCAGCCAGAACTCCCATTAATTGGACATGCCCCTTCGCCTCCGCATATTTATGTCTCAGAAGTCATCTAATTCAGTATCAAACTAGCAAAATTAATTTTTTCTGGATGCCATTAAACTAAATTTTATGCAGCATTACATTTTCTCTCTCTCTCAATCATTAAATTTCTGTAGAGCCTGTGTTTAAAGGACACCATTTCATTAATAAATTCAATTCATAGGAGAATATGATACTCCCTTAAAGTTGGTATTGGGGAGGATAAGAGTAAGGTATCGTAACAGGATAGATGGACACTTTTCAGAAAGCATGATTTGACTTGGAGTTTCATGACTAATTTTACAGATAAATTGCACTTTGATGGTGTCATAAAGCACACCTCTATTGCTGTGGCATTCCCTCTGTAAAAGAGCACTTGTAAACTTTCTATGCATGTGCCAAACTTCATTCGTGTTGCACCAAGATCCAAACAAGTGTTTAAAATTGACTGATATAATCTCCCCCACAGAAACCAGAATTATCTTTTTAAAAACTAAGTACTAAGTCATTGAACAGGCACTTAATGAAAGAGAATATACAATTAGCTAATGAGCATATGAAAAGGTTTTCACCATCATTAATTGCTAAAGAAATGGAAATTTGAACCACAATGAAATGCCTTTACTCATCCAAGAGAATGGCTAAATTAATTAATTAATAATAAAAGCTGCTATTTTCGAGTGTTGGAAACAAAGGGGCAACTCCAACCATCAAACACTGCTAGAAGAGTGTAAATTGGTACAATCATTCTGGAAAACCATCTGGCAGCATTTACTAAAGTTCAATATAAGCATACCCTATGACTCAGTAATTGCACTCCTAGGCATATACCCAATAGAAATGCATACATATTTGTACAAAAAGGCATGAACAAGAATGTTCATCATAACTCAAACCTGGAAGCAATCCAAATTTACCCCAACAGTATAATGGATAAATTTATAGTCACCACCATATGCAGAAATATATACACAATAACGATGTTTTTAAAACTGCTACATGCAACCATATGTATAAATCTCACAAACATGATGTAATGTTTAGCAGCAAAAAATTGGAAACAAAAAAAATTTGTGTGATTCTATTAATATAAAGCTCAATAATTGGAAAAAACTGCTCTAAGATGATAAAAGTGAGAAGAGTGGTTACTTTGGTAGAGACAAAGACTGGAAAGGAGCATAAGCGAGGCTTCCTGGATTTTGTAATATTCTATTTCTTGATCTGGGTGGTATTTACATGGATGTGTTCACTGTAAGAATCTATTAAGCTATACACTATGATTTGTGCATGTTAAGTATGTTATATTGCAATAAAATGCTTTTAACAAAGCACAAGACAGATTGTGCCATACCTGTGTTTAAAACAATTCAATGTCTTCCATTGCACTGAGAACAAAATTGAAATCCCTCAATATGGCCTACAAGGCCCTGCATAAAGTAATCCTATCTAAATTTCCAATCTCTTATTAACTATAATACTTCCTCCCTCAGTCACCATGCTTGAATTACTCTGACCTTCCAACAGTTTCTAGAACGTAATCAATTTCTTCTCAGTTTTGGGGCCCTTGAGCTTGCTGTTTGCTCTACATGGAGTGCATTATCACCAGCTCTTTGTATGACATGTTCTTTTAATCCTTCAACTCAGATTGATGACACCTCCTTAAAGATTTTCTTAACTCTCCTATCTAAACTCTCTGTCATTTTTCTACTTGCTACTGTAACAAATTATCACAATGGCTTTAAACAAAACAAATTTACTAACTAACACTTTTGAAGGTCAAAAGTCAGAAATGGATCTCACTGGGCTAAAACCAAGGTACTAGCAGGAATGCTTTTATTCTAGACACTTTAGGGGAGAATCTGTTTCCTTGCCTTTTCCAGCTTTTAGAGGTTGATTGCATTTTTGGGCGTGTGGCCCCTTCTTCCATCTTCAAAGCCAGCAGTGTAGCATCCTCAAATCTCTTTCTGACTCTGACACTTTCTCGACTGTCTTTCTCTTCCACTTTTAAGGAGCCTGTGATAACATTGGATCCATGCAGATAATCCAGGATAATCTCCCGATCTCAGGGTTAGCTGATTAGCACTGTTAATTTCCCCTTGCTATGTTATATAACATATTCACAGGATTTGGAGACTAGGATGTAGATATCTTTGAGGGGAGGGATTATTCTGCCTACCACAGTTCCCTCCTTTTTTTGAGTACAGTATCATGATTATTTCCATAAGAACACTAATCACAATTTTAAGTCATTTTATATATTTGTTTAATTTTTCAGCAACTGCTCTACTCTAATATAAATTCTAATGAGAGCACAGACCCTATCTATCCTCTTCTTTTCTGTTTCCCCAGTGCCTAGCATAAAGCCTGGCATGCTATAGGAGCTCAATAAGTATTTGTGGAAAGAATAAATAAATTATTATAGACTTAGCCTATGTTTTGATACTTAACAGCTCTGTTTGGTTTTTATCTTTTCTGCTCTTATAAAAACATATATTACGTCTTGGCAGTAGGGAAATTTCTGGAGGAATCACAGCATAGATTTTTTTCAAGTTCTCCCATCATACTAACTCACTGTAAAAAAATCATGTCTACAGATAGAAGCCCATATACCTATCTTCATTTTTTTATTGGGTTTAAAAGGATACCTTATAGATTGCTGCCTCATGGAAAACAGCATATCACAGGACTCATCCAGCTGGAGAAAATATAATCTAGGATAAAAAATTGGAATTCTTTGTTGCAGTCACATGCGGAAAAATATGGTGAATGGGGCTCTAAGTATAATCCTATGGTGCAGCTACAAAGACAAGTGTCATCAGGTAATCACTGTTAACGTCTATTTTACCAGTTTGTATTACCAGATACCAATGGGTTTTTTTTCAATACTTGGTGATTTATTCATTCATTCAGCAAATAGTTATTGAGCATTTATGAAGTGTCAGGCACTCATCTAGGCTCTGAGTACGTAGTATGAATAGTACAAAGTACCTGCCTTTATAGAGCCTACAAATCGATACACAATATTATATGAAGTAGTGGCAAGCATTATAAAGGAGAAAGGGAAGATAGGAACTAACTACTGACACATATAGTAATTTGCATGAATCTCAAAGCATTACACTAAACAAAAGATGCTAGATGCAAAAGGATACCTGCTGTGTGGCTCCATGTACACAGGGATAGAAATCAGATCAGTGGTTAGCAGGGGCTGCAGGTGAGGTGAGAGATTAAATACAAAAAACATGAAGGAACTTTTTGGGGTAATGGAAATATTCTATATCTTGATTACAGTGGTAGTTAAATGACTATGTTTGTCAAAATTCATCAAACTGTACACCTGAAAAGAATGAGTTTTATCATGTGGAAATAATATCATAATAAAACCAAATGTAAATGAAACAGATTACACACACACACACACACACACACACACACACACTTGAAATTCAAATATATCCAGTCCTATAAATATTCCAGCCGGGATCAGTGGTCCGATTATTTCTTTGGGTTTCCAGAAGGCAGAGATTTTTGTCACTCATTTACTTCTGTATCCACAACACTTAGAATAATCCTAAGATATCATAGACCTACTATAAATATTTATTGATTAAACAAATGTATTTCTAAGCAGTGGCCCTCAAACATTTAAAGATCAAAAGCATTTTGATAGAGGCAAAGATAATGAGAAAAGCACTAGACTTGAAGTCAGAATCTGATTTCCAGGACAATTTGTTTTCCTCACTTGAGGTATAATATTGGACATCCCAGTTTTCTGGGCCTCCAGTTTTTCTATATGTAAAATGAAAGCTATATTGTAATCCTAGCACTCTGGAAGGCTGAGGCAGGAGGATGCTTGAGCTCAGGAGTTTGAGACAAGCTTGAGCAAGAGTGAGACCCCATCTCTACTAAAAATAGAAAAATTAGCTGGATGTGGTGGCACATGCCTGTAGTCTCAGTTACTCAGGAGGCTGAGGCAGGAGGATCGCTTGAGCCCAGGAGTTTGACATTGCTGTAAGCTATGATGATGCCCTTGCACTCCAGCCCAGGTGACGAGAGTGAGACTCTGTCTCAGGGGGGGAAAAAGAGAAAGCTGTAAGCTATACTGGGTATCTCTTCAGTTTCTCACCGACAAGAATATTATAATTTAAACTCTCCATGTGAGATCTAATCACCTGTTTTCATTTACCTCTTCCATACCCAGATCTCCAGGAATAATAAGAGGATGAATCATCAGTTAGGTATTATCTTGAGTTTATTAAATTTTAGAAAAATTGCATTTCTTTCGGTGTCATACTCAGAGTATATTAGAAATGAGGCATCACTTATTAAATATTTATTGATAAATTATTGGATTCATCATGATTCACATTGTGGAACTGGGATAAGGAAAAGTGCTTAATTTGTACAGTGATTCCCCAGAGCCTCACGAGAGTGAATTAATGAATAATCGGGGTGGTTAGGTAATCTTGTAAGAGTTAGAGAATAATACTTTTAAAATGTTCCTAAAATTCTCTGAAAAGAACTTCGAAAATATTAATAAAATTGATTATCACTTCATGGTAGTACTTTTCTGTATTAGATAATATTTATTAGCTAATAAATATTGATTACTACATAAAAACATCCTTTAAGATTAAAAAATTAAATTTGACAATGAATAATCAATTTTTAAGGTGGTTTGAAGGTCACTAAGAAGTATAATATTAAGCAGATCACCCTAAAGGATAGAAAAATAGTGATAAAGTTTATTCCTTTTTCCACAGTGTTCTTCAAATGCATTATCCTTTCGTTGCTTCTAAACCTTTGCATATGATTTTCCCTATAATTAGGTCACTGTTTCCCTTATTCTTTGTCTAGATAACTCTTCATCTTTTATAGCCCAGCCTTTCCCAGCCCCCCATCCCATACCTGTAGTTTTGAGTTCTTCTATTATCCTGCTTTCTTTTTACGGTGGCCTGTAATATATTTGTTGTAGCAATTTAATTGTCTGTCTTACGCATTAGGATCTAAGTTTTGTGAGGCTAGGATGGTGTCCACCTCATTCAACATTATATTTTCTGACCCTCGGATAGAACAAATACATAAGAGATGCCTGGTAATAATTAATAATTGAATGACTATAGTGGTGATTGAGTGTTAGGTAAATAAAATGATCTATCTCACTAAATTTTGAAGATAAAGATAACAGTATTTGCTGGTGGATTAGATGTGACAGAAAATACAGAAGTCAAAGATAACTCTGGAATTTGGCCTGAACAACTAGAAGGGTGGAGTTACCATTAACTAGCAGAGGGAAGAGGAGATTTGGGGGAGAAAGATGCAAAATTTACATTTGAAAATTTTAAATTTGAGATGCCTATTAGACAGCCATATAGAGATGTTGAATAAGCAATTGGGTATACAAGTCTGGAGTTCAAGAAAGATGTTGAAACTTAGATAAAATTTGGAAGTAGTCAATGAATAGATGGTTTATAAATCTATGGGGCTAGATGAAATAACCAAGGAGATAAAAGAGATAAGAGGTAGAAGAACCAATGTTTTTAGCACACTAACATTAAGAGGTTGCGATGATGATAAGGAACAAACCTAGAAGACTAAGGAAAACCAGTACAGTAAAAAAAAAAAAAAAATAGTGTGTAAAAAAACAAATAAAGAAAGTATTTCAAGGAGGAAGAGGAGATTAATGATGGCAAATATTGCTGAAAGGTCAAGCAAGATGAGAACTGAGAATTGAAAAGAGAATTTGGTGGAATGATCAGGGTGAAAGCATGATTGCAGTGCGCTCAAGAGAGAATGGGACATTTGCTGAGTAGGTTTGCTGTTGCCAGTGGTATTGGCGATATAATTTTGAAACTATTTTGTATGTATTATAGCATTAAGAAAAATAAGTAAATATGCCAGTGCTGTTTGGAACAAGGGTTTTCACTGAAGAAGAAGGGAAATACAAATGTTGAATGGGGAAATGTAAAGAAAAACCCTATACCAGTGAATTTTAATTGGAAGTACCTGTATTAGAATAAACTCATGAATACAAGTTCACTAAAAGTTAAGCCCGGAAACACAGATAACCAGTAGCAATGAGCACATATATCACCTAGATATTGGTTTCTAAATACTATTTCCCACTAAAAGGAATGAGAGATCCTTAGAGAAAGACCTGATTCCTGGTCTGGGGCAAGAAAAGTATAAAATAAATCTGAAGTATCTTGTATTGCTAGACAGTAAGGAATACTTAAAGAATGGGAAGGTCATATAAAAAGGACACAGTGCTCACTTGAAAGGGATCCCACTGGCCAAATTGAAAAGACATTGAACACCAAAAATAATAATGACAGTAATGTCTTATAACACACTGAGTAAAAATAAATGTGCTTTTCCACACTGAAATTCAAAAAAAAGAGAAAGAAATACAAATAGGGGAAATTCTTCATTCCAGAAAAAAAAATCTAAAAAATGAAGAAGGAATAATAGAATTAGAAAATTAACATTTAGTAACCCTTAACATAACGGATGTTATCAATGAACAACATCAATGAATAAATATTAAAATCACTGGGTGAAACTCATTTGAGGGAGTAAGATAATCACAAATTATCAAAATATCACCCCACAAATTGCCTACTAATTTCAAGGTGAAAATGTATCTCTACAAAGGAGAGATGTGGTGGTTACTGCCTTAACTAAGTAATCAAATTTAACATAACCAATAGTGGGCCAACGTGATACTATCTACTTCCTGATAAGATGCAATATGTGTGTGCACTAAATATACAAATGTATAATATTCTTGCAAAAAAAAAGTTTAACTCAGTCTAATTATGAGGGGAAAAAATTAGACAACTCCAGAATGTGAAACATTCTATAAGATAACCAGCCAGGACTTTTTTTTATTTTTTTAAGTTAATGATATGTAAAACATGAGGCAAAAGATTTATATGATCTGAAGAGAAACCAGAGCACCATCTGGGGGATGGACATGCTTGAAGCTCTGACTCGGGTGGGGCAAAGGCAATATATGTAATCTAAACATTTGTATCCCAATAATATGCTGAAATAAAAAA
>RJWJ010038690.1:0-14857 GCA_004363605.1 Indri indri
GCTCCATCCTATACTATTTCCCCCTTTGCTCAGTCCAGCCTTCTCTCCATGTCTACAACATGGCAAACTCCTTCTTACTGCACAGCTTTCACACTGGCTACCCCTTCCGCTTTGAGCCTAAATGGATGGCTTCTGCTTAGAAGAGAACCAAGTAAGTAGCAATGAGAGGCACAAAATCTTCTTTACAAACGAGTCTGAGCCTCCTCCAACACACAGGGGCATATGCGATCCAGCACCCTGATTCTATACCAAAGGGTTTCTCTAGACTGATGCTAACTGGAAAACATTCAAAGCAGGCAATGGTATAGTATATGCCCATTAGAGATCTGGAACATTTTAACCAATCCGTGCCTGTTGCATAGACAGTCACGGCCTTACCATCCACGTGTGAAACACAGAAATAAAAACCCTACAACTTCACCCTTGTCAATCATGGAAAATAAGAACCATTCAGGCTTTGAGAAAAGACAGTACAACTCTGAGCAAGCAATTTCTTTCCAATTCACACCTCAGTCATTCATAATTTTCTCAACCTTTCCTTTCTCATAAGAAAAAAAATATGAAAACTCTGCCATTCCGGCTCAAAATCAACTAACCAAAATTTCACTGGGAAGATGTTGTTTAAGTATGACAAAGACACACCATAATTCTCAATCCCTTCCAAACAGCTGGTAGATGTTAAATTTCTTGGCAATGGGATGAAAAATAAAAGAAAAAGAAAGAAAGAAAGAAATCTCTAGCACATCTTTAAACTGCAAAACTGATATTTCAGAATTGAGCTGTGTTTATTCTTGGCCTACCTTGAACTGTCAACATAGGGGATTGGAAACTTACCAGTATACAAATAAGTTGATAAATTAAGAGAAATCAAAAGAGAACAAAAATTATTTCATTGCTAACAGCATTTTCCAATATATTAGAATAAGTGCTCTTGGTGAAAACTGCTATACATTCTAAAATACTGATTTCTAAAAATCCGATCACTGATTCAAGGAGCTTCAGCAGACTTGTCATTCACACCTAATACATGCAGTTAAATAAAACCATTTTCTTTGTCACTATTAACGGTGGTGCTATTTCTCTGCATGTCTTTTCTAGTCAAGGAAATTTTGTCAAAAGGACAAAAGTTGAAAACTGTAACCTCAGCAATCGCTAACTTTGGGGACTTATCCCCTGGTACAAATGTTCATGCATATGCATACTTGTATCACATATTCAGACAGATGCCCTTGCATTGATTTAAATACTTGCATAAATATTAATGTGTACAAATGCTTGCATGCAGAAAACCCATTTATGAAATATCCAATTGCATAAATTAGGAACATTAGATACTAACTGCATTAACACTTTATAAAATACATGCACAAGTTTGCATGACAAAAAAGAAAAAAAAAGGCACAATTCATTGGTAAGAGCCAGATTCTCTCAACGTGTTTGCCACTCTGTAGGTATAAACCAGGGATTTCCACAAACTATTTCAAGCCTTTAAATTACTTATAGTTCACTATTTACATGGTTCTCTCCTGGCCTGAAAACTAATTAAGCTCTTTTTTAGAGTAAATTTGTAAATTGTTACCCATGACCCTGAAAGGAAGTGTCAATTTTTTGAGTCACCAAATGACATCGGGAACTAGCATTTTCACAAAGGATATGACTCCGAAGTAATTTTCATAAAACATCACCTTCGAACCTTACCTGTACACCATTATATCTCTGATTTATTCTCAGGAGTGGCAGAGAAATGTAAACTTTAAAAAGTTACAGAAGAAAATGTAATAAAGCCCCACACTTTAGTAGACCTGGATACAACACAACCGGCAGTTGTTGTCCTAGACTCAGTTCTAGTTCTCAAATGGGGACAAGCCACCCTTCTTAGCTTGGGGCGATGAGTGTTTTGGAGGTCATTTCTTTGTGACCATTCAACGTTTCTCAGTTCAGTGTATGGCCAGTTGGGTACATTAGCAGTTTCATTATCTTGACATTCGTACTTTTTATACAAGTATGGATTGACTTTTAAATATGTTTTCATTAACTTCAAAATTAAAAAAAAGCAAATCTGCATTTTACACTTGACCTTTTGGTGCCCTATTTACAACATTGCAAGATCTCACTGCCCACTTCCAACTGGACGTTAGTCTCATCTGTGACTGAGTGAGACTTAAAAGACAAGTCTGCAGTCAAAACAAAAAGGAAAGAAGAAGAGCTCTCAACCCAAAGTATCACTTCTGCTATAGAGAGGCTACTTCTCCCTGAAACTCAAATTCAGCTCTTATGAGAACACGGCATCTCAGAGGCTGAAAGGACACACAAAGCATTTGGTGCTATTTCTGCCTAGTGTAAAAGATTGTCCTTCTTTATAAAAGTGTACGTAGCAGGGACTAACTATTGTGCACCAACTGGCACTTTCTGTTGTCTGCCTTGGCACACGGCTACTCCACATTTCCAGCCCCCTGCAGTGAGGTGAACACACAAAACTGAATTCTGGCCTGTGGAATACAGATGCACATGATGTACACAACTTTGAGACCTAGCCCTAAAACCTCTCACAATCTACCGTGGGCCCCCTCTTTGCTTGACTATATGCCAGATGCAGCTCATCCACTGGAGAATTCCAAGGCCCAAGTGCATAGCAGAGACACTAAACAGAAGGGGCCTGGATCCCTGGATGACTGCATGGAGTTGAGCCCTTTCACCCCCTACTCTGCTACCAACCTGCATTGGCCTGTGATGTGAGACAGAAATAAACCTTTACTGTGCTTAGATCTGAAGATAATTTATTTCAGCAGTTAACTTCCTGATGCATACAAGGTGCAACCATATTACAAACAATGCACCTAATATTTCATTAACAGACAAGTCTTCAAGACATCCCAACATATCTCTGTCAGGAGCAAAATGGAGGGAGAAGAGATCTAGGAGTGTGGCAAGACAGGTTAGAGCCTCCTAAGAGCTTTGAGTAGAAATGAACCTGGAAATATCAATAAACTTACATGACGTGCAACAGTGAAACAAAGTGCCACACAACTTCATGTATTTGTTAAAATGCTTATTGAATGCTAATACATGTCAGGCACTACGTCTGGTGTTGGGGTTAAAAATACGACTGGCTGAATTCCCTGAGCTCAGGAAACCACAGTCATAGCTGGTTGGAAGGGGAGAAAGCTCAATCAGTCCTTCGACACAGTGTGATGGGTGTTATGAAAGTCGTCCTGAGGAAGCATCTACCATCTCTTCTCAAATGTGGATTCTGTGTAATATACAACACGGGTATCCATAACGAAGATCTCAAAACAGATTCATTTCTGCATGAAAAATAACAGGAATTTGGATCCGCCCAAGACTGTGCTAAACATGACAAATGGTGACTATAAGCTTGCAAGTGATGTTAATATCAAGTAACACTACCCATGATTATCAGCATCTCCTTCTCGAGTTGCTAAGTGCTGCACGGAAGAATGCAGATAGCAGAACTCAGGACACCCCCAAGAGCAAGCCCACCTGGGTCGTGTGCCCTAAAAGATCTATATCACCTGGAAATCACACAGACACTGGTGGGTCTCCTCCTTCATACGGATACTATGTGATCAAAGACTGAACCTGGAATCTGTGCCTTCTAATGAAAAAGAAACGGAATTAAAATGTTATTTGTTACCCTTTTAAAGGAAAATACAGAATTCCAACAGAAATGTAGGTTTTTCTCCATCCCGCCCTAAATAATCCTGATGTTTATCACAATGCTTGCAAGGAAGCAAAACATCATTAGGGAACTGTCTAAAACGCTTAGGATCCTGAGCCCAAATTGGGAAACAATTTGTTTGTGAATTAATAATGTGATAAGCTGCATTAAGAAGAAGAATTTTTTTTTCTCTGTGAATACGGGAGAATTATTAGGTCAGTATCCTTAAAAGGACCAACTTCTACTCTCATCCATGAAAATTCTAGAGTGGACACTAGCTCCCAGGAAAATTTTGCAACATTATTTGAGGAAGATATTCTATACAAAACTGAGTGACAGTAATCAAAATAATGTTGCTTCTAGGAAATCCAAATAAACGAAATGAAATAAACGGTTGCGAATGGTAATAAATGGGAAGACTGGAAATACTGCTGCTCCTTCTACAAATGCAAAATAAAATGACTCTTTATAGCCTCTTCATACCCAAATATTTCCTCAATTCTCAGTTTATTACATAAAAATAACAAGACTATCAGTTATTAAGCACTATGCCAAGTCTTTTATGTATATTCTAAGAGCTAATATTTAATTCTCATAAAAACCCTGCAAGCTAAGTATTTTCATTTCCATTTTACAGATGTGGAAACTTAAGACACAACTAAGTGAATGAAGCAGACTTGCTTTGTTACTTTAGCTCGCAAGGTAAAAAAAAAAAAAGGTAATAAAAGAGATGCTGGCATTAGACCCCGGGGTCTTGTCTGCCTCAAAAATCAGCTCTTTATGCCCAACAGTCTGCTGAGACTAGAACCATAAAGAATGGTGGAGAAGGATAATGAAATTGGTATAAGCAGGATCCCAGCTCAGTCTACTTGTCTCTACAGCCATGTCTTTCCTGTCCAGAATCACACAGTTACTCATGTCTATTCCCCACTTTCTTTTACAGTTCGCTCTGGCCTAAGAGCAAGAATTAAGTGAGAGCTTGAATCTGACGGACGGCTTCTCCTCTAGTCTACCAACATTCCAAAAAGCAGAAAGCCAGCTGCCTCTTCCTTGGCGAGTTCCCATTGAATCCAAATAAATAATGCAGTGTTTTCTGTGTTTTAATTGTCTTTAGGATTACTGCTAATTATGGTTTAAGTTCTGCCCATTCTAATTATTGCCTATCCCGTCCTCCAAAATGACCTTGGAATCTAACATCGTTCGATAGACTTGACCATTCTCCCACCTTAGGAATAGGGTGAGGTGGCCGCTCTTCCAGCTCCATAAACAGGAGTTCGTCTCAAATATTCTTCAAAAGAACAAAACTGTAAGTAAGAAAAAAACTGGACCGTTCATAAAACATCCCACTTTTTTTTTTTTTTTTTTTTTGCCCGGTATCAATCTCCATTTCAAAGCATAACATTTTGGGGGCCTCAGGAATAATTACCACCACTTTGCTTTCGATGTGTGATCTGGAAGGATTGAAAAGCGCACCTGCCAAGCTCAGCCCAAGGACATACGCTCAGCTTTCTCCTCCCCTACACCGGAGCACGTGCATTTCCCTGATTCTCCCAAACCAGACTAAACTGCTTTTCCCATGTTTCTCGATTACATTTTAATAAAATCGTTAAAGGCCCGGAAGGAAAGCCAATCATCCCCTGTTGTACCTATCTCCATAGAGAGAGCTCGATTTCATATTTTTATTTAACAGGGCCTTTCTTCTGAGTCACGCAAAGGGTTTTTCCATCAGGCCTTCATTGATCCTCCCAACTTAAAATAAGCATCAAATATTATCATTCCCATTTGAGATGCAAGAGGAAAGAAGCACAGTGATTGAGACATAATGCTCTGCTGAAATAGGTCACTTCAAACGTTGAAAGAGCCTTGCGAATTTATCGTATAATCCACATGCCGTAGGAAGTTATTTCTTGTTTCTTACCCACGTGTCTTGCTACAATGCTAAGCTAACTTGCTTTGCTTTCAACTGGGATCAAGTCCCCAATTCCTTACACACATAAAACTTAGTCGTTCCAAACTATTCAATTACTAGGATTTTGTTCCTCTGCATTCTGACTTTAGGAATCAAAGGTAAAAAATCTCAAACAGGCATCCCTGGAAGATGCCCTCAAAATGATACTTCCAGACGGTGTCCTGAGGACAACAGGAACTCAGGGCCATCTCTTGGATCATCTGTATCCTCTATAATGACCTTTGCTGATCAATGTCTCTGATCCCTGGCCTGTTTAACCGCAAGAGGCAGTTAAGTTTTTGAGTCAAAGTGAGAGGCACCATGGTTTGTCATCTGACTTTCAGAAACACGGTCAATAAACCCGTCGAAGGTTTAGGCCTAACCTGTATTTAAACATAATAATAGGTTCACCAGAACACCCCACATTGCAGACATTTTAGCTAATTCAGATTTTCTCTCCATATTTGTATGAGAACCAATGTAGCATTTGCATGCAATGCTAAAGGCATACATATTTATACGGGTTTGCACCCTCTCAGACCTGCCAACCTGATATTGTGTCTGAGACTGGCTACCCCAGGCTCGTATCACAGTTGGGGCGTGAGCACACCACTGCCTATTTTACATACCATACAGACACCTTTGTTCAACATTTGTCATTCACTTTTAAATCAATGCAATAAAACTGCCTAAGTTATTTTTTTAATTGGCATTGCTTATACATACAGAGATGCAAGAAATCGTGATTTTTTTTTTCCTTTTATTCTCCAAAAGCAGACACCCACAAACACTAGTGCTAGAATCCTCCCAGGCACAACAGCCAGACGTAAGGGCCTCAAGGCCCCATGGTGACAATGACAGTGAAATCTAACCCACATCAGGGCCAAGTTGACCACAGGAACTAGATAATCCACTCCCAACATGTAAACAAAAAAACGATCCTAAAATCTATGGCCAAGTAGAAAAATATATCCTAGTTACTATTCAAAATCTGCAGGATCAGATTAATTTTTGCAGCCCATCAAACACACCACGCAGTCCCATTCTTGACTCCTGGTATATGCGGTTCCCCTACGTGGGAAGGCTTTCGCCACCCACCACTCACACTTACCACTTCCTCACTTGCCTCTATATTGTTCATCCTTAGAAACTCCTCTCGTGGCTCCTTCCTCTGTAAACCATCTGTGACCACCACCAAGTCCCAGCTGGGGTCAGGTGCCTTACTCCGTCCTCCCCGAGTCCCCGAAACCTCATCTCACTTCTAACACTTACCACGCTGTGTTCTGTGTTCTGGATCGAGAACTGTGCTTAGATCTCGTATCTTCAGTAGGGTAGGTAATAACCTTCAGACAAGGGTGGAACAGTAAAGGTAAGTATATTCTGAAGGAGAATAAGCATTAAACCTTAACATCAAGCATCACATGAATAAAGCCCATGGGAAGTGCCTGGGAGAATGCAAAGCCTTCTTGTATCCTAGTGCATAAAGCAACATTTGAATGGGAGAGTCTACCTGGGGGTGATAAAGCTCCGTTCTTAGTGTTAAGAAATTCGAAACTTCTAAATTTGGTCCTAATACTCACTCTGCAGCCTTCAAAACACCATTTAAGAATAAATTAACTTCTGCACCAACAGAAAGAGACTAAAATCTTGGACATTTGTCCTATGGTACAAGGACTCTAGATGTACTACATAAGCAACACTCCCAAAATCCTGGCATAGAGGGAAAATCCTGCATTTTGAAATCAGCAATTAAAAAAACAAAAAACAAAAAAAAACCTGGACTCAAATCCCAGCTCTGTTCTTCACTGGTCATATGCAGTTAGGCAATTTATTTATCCTCCCTGAGCACCAATTTCCTCATCTGTGACGTGAGGATAGTAACAAGTATTTCTAGGGCTTATTGATGAAAACAAATGAAATAACAAACACAAAAGATTACCCAGCACACAGTGAGTCCTTCACGAAACTCTTCCCTAACCCCTTCCTCTATTCAGGGGGTAGGTATCACCTATGTACCAACAGGGGTGCAAATGACACAACAATTAACATGCTCATGCTTGAGTCCTGAATAGCTACGTGACAAGGGAGGTGACGGGTGGCCCTTGCAGACCGTGTGTACTCTAATGGTGCAAGAAGCCAGCCATGTTTTCTCCAAAATCCATATACTGTTTCCACACATGGGAATTGGATTTTTGAATCATCTTTTCATCTTTTCATCAGCTCACCTCTGACAAATTTGTGCTTTCAAGATGGTGGCCCTTGTGTTGCTGGCAGCTAGTCGGGGGGGTGGGGGGGTGGTGAGTTAGAAACCTAAGGGCAACACGAGGGCCATCAAAGCTTTTCCAAATGCTCCATTTCTTGGGCTGGGTGTTAGGCACACAGGTGCCCACTGTACTATAATACTTTAAGCTGGACGTATGTTTCTGCAAACTATTTTGTATGTGTGAGATAGTTCACAATTTAAAAAGGGGGCATATTCTTAGTATCAAAAGACTCAAATCAAGGATCCTAGGCCTGGAAATTCTGGCAGCATTTAACTAAGGATAACATTTACTTTTTTGAGTCATTGATGATATTTTAGAGGGTTTACAGCTTAATACTTAGGAGTCCCTTTTTGAATGTACCTGGAAAGTCTATTCCTGAATGACCACAAATTTTGACAACGTCCACTGATGTGATTCCGAGTCATGCATCCACAGTCAGATAGAATGAACAATATTTGATAGCTCTACAAAGTGACTACAATCAACAATAAGTTAGGGTATACTTTAAAATAACTAAACATGTGGAATTGGAATGCTCCTAACACAAAGAAATGATAAATGCCTGAGGTGATGGTTTCATTGATGCACATTGTATGCCTGTATCAAAACATCGCATGTACCTTATAAATATAACTATTATATACTCATAATAATCAAAATTAAATTTTTTAATAAATAAATAAAGGGCATGTCCCTGATCCTGGTGTGGGGGGGGGAAGCAAAAAACAAAAAAACCAAGTGCCGTGTGTTCAGAATGAAAGGCAACCTAGACAAAAGGTCAGAACCTCTCAGTGCTAGCCCCAAGTCTTTCACTGGCAGCGTTGGGAGAGTTGTAAGCTAACTTTCAAACCATTCCAACAACACAGACTTAAGACTGGGTGGTACTTTGTCTGACATCCTCATATCTTCATTGGCTCAGAGAACAGCGGACCACGGGCTATTTTATGAGGACACATGGAAAACTCAAATACACAGCTTCCCCCTTCTCAAGCCTTCTCATAGGACAACATTTCCCACCCGGTTTGTTTGGTGTATTTATGGCAAGTACAAAATACTAATTTAACTAAATATTAAACTTCTAAACATATGATTGTAATAGTCACCGTAATAATCTTTAGAGCAATCTGCAAAAGCAAAAAGAGCACTGATGAACTTAATAGCTGTTTATTACAATTGTGTTGCACTTTGCAACACAAATCACAGTCACAGACATTTTTACTGAGAAATCACGCATGCGTGCGCGCACACACACACACACACAACCACACACACATGAGATATCAGGAGACAAATGGAAAATAATGTAGGAAGCAGATGGACAGACTGCTTCCCAGGCAGACAGAGCACATGCTTCATACAAAAGCGAGGTAAGGGGCCCCCAAAACAGAAGAAGAGTTCAACAAATGGATACGGAAGTCTGCAGTCAGACAATCTAACAAACTACTAATTATTTTCAGGTTATCTGTGTGTTCTGTGCTTTTAGAGTTCAGCATTGTTCTTGTTGATTTTCAAATTTATTTCATTTAGGAGGGAGCGCCATGATCTTTATGGAATTTAGAAACTTTAATTGTTTTCATCTAACCTTAAAAGCAGAAACCATAATGGAATACTGGTTGGAAGCAATGTAAATAGTTTCAGCCATATGTCCTGCCTCTTGCTAAATATTTCACACCTTTTCAACCAATAACATAAAGCCCAGGATCAGAACGCAACGTGCTCATCAGTTTACTCTAAATAATCCAGCGGTGTGGCCTATTTAATTCTATCCATGACACTAGAGTCCTCTCACTTTATAACTACAAAAAAATACGGTTTTCTCCTTTCAATAAATCAAATACATAATGACTTGCCCGTCCCAGCAATTAGTAATTTCACGTATCAAATGCCTTATCTGGCAAAAGCTGAATGTGGAATAAAGTTACGGAAGTATTTACAATCAATGCACGGGTGAGCTGGAACAACTTTTGGAGAAAAATGAGGCGAATAAATGGTTAACTGACAGCATACACACACTCATGCTGGAGGACACAAAAAGGTTCACAGTAGTTGTTAAATTCATCTAGAGAAACTCACTTTATTTCTCCAACAGAGCTCTCACCAGCTAATCTGTATCACAACCTGCAGGAGTCTTAATATTCTCAGCAGGATGAAGATTTGGGCCACATGGATTCAGCTATTTAATCTTGCAAGAGAACAATATTTGGCAGGAAAAGACCCCAGTGCACCGAGGGGACGTCCCAGTGGTTTGTTGTCAGCGCGGACTGGGCCAAGAACACCGAAGGTGGAAACCCAACAGCACTCAACAATGTTTCTCTTTTCCTTTCACTGCCTCGTTACTCAAACACGTGCACACTCTACATATACATGGAAAACATACACATCGCATGTGCATAGGCACCTACTGCAGACACAGGTCTGTTTGTAAAAGGCAAAACGTTTTCTCAATACTGGGCTCCATCACGAAAAACTTAAAATGCGAAAGTATCACTTCACAGGCTGGGGGTAGGAAAAGAGATGAGGGAACAATGGCCATAGTTTTACTTTCGAAATCTTTAATCTTCTCAAACACTGAAAACCAAAATAGTGAAAACGTATATGAATTTTTAAATATGCACAAATATTTAAGATATTGATCTTTTTCATCATTCCAATAAGCTAAGCAATACTCTTCTATAATTAAACATGTTTGGCATTTTGTATATAATATTATGGTTTGGTTTTGTTGTGTGTTTTGTTTTGTTTTATTAAAGACCTTTAGTTCTTTATATAACCTTTCTTTATTTCTTTATTTAAGTGCCTGGTAAGCAATTTAGGGGGTTTGGTTTAATTTTGAGTGCTATTTTCTGGAAACCCATGCTCACAGGCAAACAGGGAATAGGGAAAACAGACATAAGGAAGTAGGTTAAACTTAAAAACAAAAGTTATAGCCCCTATTATTAAGCAAAGAGTACAAATCACTATTCAAGTCAGCGATTCCGTAAAGTTCTTTAAAAACTTTTAAAAATAGTTATGGCAACAGTTCGATTTTTTTTTTAACCTCCCAAACCTGGGTTAGTTATTCCTCTGCTATTAACACAGTGTTTCCCTCTGTGAAGCATTCATCCCACTTAGATAATTAGATATATTATCTCACATACGTAGATAGTAGATAGTTGCTACAGCAATTACCTGGTCGGAGGCTGACTGCAGGGAGGCAGGGGCCACGTCTATCCTATGCCTCATTATCTCTCCCAGCTCCTAGCAAAGTGCCTGGCACATACTAAACACTTAAAAAAATGTTTGTTAAGTTGATGATTATGTTCTCAAAGGTGGTTTCTTCTGGAGAACGTTTATTTTGGATTTATAGACACCCAAAATATGCACATTTGAAAATAATAACTGCTCCTTCCACAATCTTGTCTCAACCTACATTTCAGAAACAGTATCTCTCCCCGTGCTCTCACAAGCAGAGGTTGGGTATTCCTAACCTCATCATCTTCCTCCTTCCCTCCTGTCTCCTACACACCTTTCCATTCCACTGAGGCACTCACCTATCCTAGTAGGAACATGAAACACATCCAGAGACGCAGTCTCTCCCTTTTTCTGAAATCTACAGGTCAACATGATGTCCATAGCTGATGCTCAGTGAACAAACACATGTGCCTATGTAAGGTATCTGTGAAGACAACTTCTGCATAAGTCTTATTCTTCATAGTCAAAGCATCGTGTTCTAGAGAACTGAAACATCAACAAGAGATGTCGCTTGCCCTCAAAGGCCTCATCCCAATTACACAACAAAAATAAATATTTAAGTCACTTTGGAAGAAATCAATGCACTCTATCAAAAATAACAAGTATTAAGAAGAATAGAATAATTTTTAAGGTTTTTCTTATATCTTTTATTCTTTTTTCTAAATCCATACTCTTTTTTCGTAGCTTGCTTAACACAGGCAAATTCTTTGGTAATTCTAAGGGTGCAATGACACAAAGCTTAATTCAAACTAGTTAAAAGTTGACTCTGTTACAGTTAATTTTTCCACAATAGGAGAAAAGTCAATCAAAAATATGAGCAAAAAAAAAAAAAATGATCCTAACTTCCTGCTTCTTGTCCTTGGAACCAAGTAGAGTCCGGGGACACTTCACAAAAGCCATAGGTCCTTCAAACAGAAAGTTAGAGGTCTCCTTTTACAAGCAGCTTTGCATATGATTCTATAGAGAAGAGAAAAAAGCTACAAAGTAGTCCTGACAACCGTGAATAAAAAGAAAGCTACAGAAGAAAAGAGGAAAAAAATAAAGTGTAATTTTCATGACATAATTCTTCTATAAACATGAAAAGCAAATTAGAGAACATAGCCGCATATACTGAAAAAAGAGAAAAAGAGAAAGACATTCTTGTTTCTAACTTCCAAATCGTGAAATTTTCGTTAATTGTATAAACTTGGCTTGGATTACCAATGGATTTTGAATTAAATCTCTGGACGATGCCTCCCTTGATTCATGACTTCTAATAAGCTAAAATAACATTTGACTATTACTCTTATAAACTAAAAAAAAAAAAGGTTTTAAACCTACTTCCAAAAATCCCACTGAAATTATAACTATATGGCTTAATTATTGATGATAGTCACATCTGGGACTCTACAAATATATATATAAGAGTTCTGGTTTTTCTTTAATATTCAGGATGCTCTCAAAAGGTATAATCAAATCTGGAAGAAAATTCAGATACTTTTTAAGTTTTAAATCTGTATAATGCACTGAAAATTGAGACGTTTTCAAAAGAGCTAGTCTTTATTAGACTTTCTACGTGGCATAGGAAAATGTTTTTTATTTTATTGTCACCCTTCTGCCCTCTTATTTATTCACATCTGTCTCTCTCTCTCTCTCTCTCTCTTTCTCTCTCCCCACCTGCACACACCAAAGAAAATCCACGCGAGAACATAGCAAGAAGGCGGCTGTCTGCAAGCCAGGCAGAGAGGCCAAACCAGCCCTGCCGTACCTTGATCTGAGACTTCCCAGCCTCCAGAACTGCGAGAAAATAAATTTCTGTTGTTAAGCCACCCAGTCTGTGGTATTTTGTGATGGCAGCCCAAGAAGACTAAGACAAGCCCTATTTTATTTTTTAGATACTTAAGTTAGACACCAAAAAGAATTCCCTGGCCACGACATACAATATTTTTAAACAGGGGCAAGCCCTTGCCTTTCTAATGTAATGCAATATTTAGAAGCCATATCAGAAAGCAAATGGTCCTGCTTTACTAGGTTAATATTGCTGCAATCCCTCGATAAAACTACAGAAGTCACTGAATATTTAAACAGCAGAAAGTGAAAATAGGTATTTATCAGGCAGCACAAACAAAATGAGTGGCAAAACTGAAAGCAACTTTAAAAACTAAGGACTGTCTTCCAAAAAGGGGTCTCAAGGAAAATATTGTACAAAATTAGTCAATATTTTAAATATCGTTGCCTCATTCATTTATTCAACATGCCTTTCTGAGCACCAACCATGTACTGAACACTGTTCTAGGCACTAGCAATCTTGTGTTGAAAGGAAAATCAGTTCCTCGCTCTACTATTGGCACATATTCTAGGGAAGATTTTATTTGCCGAGATTGCAAAGTTGATGGAAAGGCAAACCTTTCTGAAAAAAGAAACAAAAACTCAGAGGAAATGGAGAAAATAACACCTTAAAACAATTCAGCTATTTACTGAATATATATTTATTTGGTAACTATTTAATACTTTGTGCTAGAGAATGATGGAACAGAGAAAAAATCTGGGCGTTTTCAAGAAGAAAATTGATGTGATTTCAATCACACAGACCTTGAAAAAGATTAGAACTCCTTGTAATAATCTCCACTGTGAGATGAAAACCACACAAGGCTAGGGGGATTCACTCATCAAAGTCAAAAGTAAAAAGGTTTGTTGGCACAAACAGTCGATTCATTTGTTTATCGAATTTGGCCCTGGAGCTAGAAAGAAAAAGACAGAGCCTGTATCTTCATAGAGTTCAGTCTGGAAGTTAGAAAACTCACGATGCAGCAATAGAAGCAGATTCCCAGAGCAGCAAGGGAGGGGGCAAGGTGTGGGAAGAGGAGGTAACCTCTGAGCCAGGGCGGCTGGGGAGAGGTGCAGAGGGCCTTGCAGGAAGCGTGAAGTGGATGGAGCTCAGGGTGCAAAAGGGCCACCCAGGCTGGAGGTCTCATCTAGTACCAAACCGGGGACAGCCTCACACGCCGTGCAAAAGGTTTTGCATTTTATCCTAAAGGCGGTAGGGAGCCACTGACATTGTAAGAGAGGGTGCGGCATGATCAGAGGTACATTTTAGGAAGACCTTGCAAGAAACCCCAGTGGTCTATTTGTAGTTTTTTGAAGAACCCCCACAATCGTCCAGCTACCCCACTACTAGGCATGTAACCAAAGGAAAAGAAACCACTAAGCCGAAGAGTCATGTGCACCCCACGTTTACTGCAGCACTATCCAGAAGAGCCAAGATATGGAATCAACACAGGTATCCAACAACAGAAGGATGGATGAAGGAAATGTGGTGTATACACCCCGTGGAATACTATTCGGCCATAAAAAAGAACGAAATTCTGTCGCTCATGGCAACCCAGATGGAACTGGAGGACATTATGTTAAGTGAAAGAAGCCAGGAACAGAAAGACAAATATCACATGTTCTCATATGCGGAACTAAAAAAAATGTTGATCTCATAGAAGTAAAAAGTATAATAGAAGATATTAGAGGCTGGGAAGGGTGGATAGGGACAGATTTGTTAAAGGATACGAACTTACAGCTAGACAGGAGGAATAAGTTCTAGCGCTCTATAGTGCTGTAAGATGACTGCAGTTAACAGTGATATATTATACAGTTTCAGATAGCTGGAAGGAGGATACTGAATATCCCCAACACAAAGAGACAACAAATGTGGAGATGATGGCTATGCTCATTACCCTGGTCTGATCACTACTCACTGTATGTATC
>RJWJ010038691.1:0-14827 GCA_004363605.1 Indri indri
CAATTTTAAAAAGCATTTTATTTGTACTGGAATGAGTAGGCTTTTTTTTCCTGTTCAAAGTTTTAATAACCTCAAAATATTACATTAGTAATGATTCCTTATCCCTTGGAGATTTGTATATCACCTTACAATTTTGAAAGCTTGCTCGCAAATTTTCACTCATTAGTTTGATTCTCACAATAACTCTGGATGTAGGCAGGTAGAGGTTGTTATTCTCCATTTTTCAGACTAGGAAGACAAGTCTCAGAGAGTGAAGTAATGTGCTTAGGGTAACACAGCCAGTCGGTGGCAGAGCCAGGACTGGAACCTGGCCTGCTGGCATGGAGCCTGGCTGCCCTTGTGCGTTATGTAATTCCTTGCTGCCTGCCCGCTGCCTCTCCGGCACTCTGATGACTTTATCACTCCTCAGAATTAGCATGATGGGGATTACTAGGTCCACGATATTCGCTAGACCTGTTTTTCCAAGTTTTATACCACTTCCCCTAACATGTCATTTTAGAAAAACTGCAACCATGGGACATTTTTTCTTGGCACGGTAGTAGTTTCTCAGGTTACGGATCAGTGGGCTGTCACCAGGCGGTAGGGAAGGGGAGATGGTATTTCAAGTAGTAGGAATAAAGGTGTGTAGGCTGAAATTAGAATACAGGCTTCAAATTGGCCACTGTCAGGCTAGCATTGGCCCAAAGAACTATGCTGTTCAGCCTACAGTATGTCTAAAAAACTGTGAACAAGTTACTTGCATCTGATTATCAGGATGTTTTGCATAGATATCTGCATTGATGGGTTCTCTTCATTCAGAAGTTCTGGCAGCCGTAAGCTGCCTTCACGCTGAGCCACGATTGACTGCAAGTGGGCGCCTTCTACCCCCTTTAGACAGGAAAGAAATATTCCACTTTGCCACCAGCTTCATGAGTCCCTATTGTTTTTTTGAGGGTCAATAGTCATTAAAAACATGCCTGGCATATTGTTTTACCTACACCTAGCTGGTTTCATGCCATTACTTTGCTGGCTGGGCCGTTCAGGCATCTGAGTGCGCAACCCTTTGCCTTTGAGTATGGCATGGAACTGTTGTCCATTTTGGTTGGAGCCCAAAGTGTATGCAGGAGAGTCGTGGGAAAGAAAACTGGAAAGGCATTTGAATTTCATTTTGTAGACATGAGGAAGCCACTGAGGGACCTCACACTCTTAACTAACATTTTAGTGCCCTGTCCTAGAGCAGCTGGCTCCTGTTCATTTCATCATTCTCTCCTTTTGCTGTGTTTTCTCTTTGTCATCCCTGCTCCCAATGGGGAGTGTTTTCAAAAGGCTAGGCAGCTGTTTATGTCTCATCTTTAATGAAGGCGTTGTGGTTCTTCCCTCCCTCTGAGGACATCTTGTAAATTGCTCTCTCGTTGTGAGAAGAGAACACTCGCTTCCCAGGCTCTGTGTACCTTGGTGGAGGCTGGCGCAAGCAGACCAGGAAGGCTTTGCTGGGCTGGTGTCTGATGGATGCAACAGGACTTGGGAAGGAGAAGGAAGGGTTTTATTATCTGTGGTCAGGTAGTTCCCGGTTGAAGTGGATTTATGCAGTGATTTGCTTGTGGGAAGTCTTTGCTTGTCCCTAGATAGGGGTCCTTGGACGTAACCTGGATGTGGTAGAGAAGGGCGCAGGTAAGGAACTCCAAAGGCTGGGTTCTAATCCTACCTCTCTTGCTCATGGGCTCTGTGATGCTGTGTACCTTTACCTTGCCGAGCCCTCCTTTCCATATCTGTAAGATGAGACCAACCCCTACCCCGGTCATATCACAGGGCCTGTTTGCAGACTGAGTGGGAGAATATACAAGAAAAGTGCCAAGTGTTACACAAATGCTAGTACAGTTACCAGGAATGGGAGAGAATTGTTTCCATGGGAGGAAATGGGGTCTGGCTAAGCACCTTCGTAGTGTGATGGGAGTATGGACTCAACTCTAAGTGGAGTAGATACTTCAAGGCGCTGAGATAATCCAAGCAGAGGATTGATTTCAAGGGGCTGAGAAAGCTCCATAGGACAAAATATCCTTGCTGGCACACTTACACGTACTTAAAATCCCACTACTGAACTTTTTCTGAATACAGTGGTGGTCCTGGTTAAAATGAAAAGCTGTAACAAAGTGCCTAAAAGGATCGGGCTCTGGCCAATGGCTTTACCTTTGGATCACACTCTTTCTAGCTGTGTGCTACGTGGGCCCTCGTTTTCTGATTTACAAAGCAAGGATCTTAGCAGTAGTGTCTATGTTATAAATTTGTTGTGAGAATTAAATAAGGTAGTGCAGGTAAAGCCCTTAGCAAAGTGCATGGCCTATTGTAGGTGTTGAGTAAAACCAGGTATTCTGAGCAGGTCTTAGCTGCTGTGGCTCACTGGGGAAGGAGCGTGCGGGAGGGTCTGGGCGCAGGCGTGCAGGGAGCAGCCTTCCAGAAGCAGTGGTCCTGGCCTGGGAGAGGGCAGGAATGGAGGAAGCCCTGCAGCGTGAGAAAGGAGGCAGCACTGGGAGATGGCTGGTAGGGAATGCAAATGTCCCCATCTCCATGGTGTTGTCCTGCAAACCTTGTCAAGGTGACAGATCATTGCAGTTTCACCTTCTTCCTCCCATCTTAGCAGGTGGGACCGACCCTTGAACGTGAGGAGGAAGGAAATCGGGCTCCATCTCTGGGCAGGCAGCACTCTCCGGGGAGCCTGTGACGCACTTCTCAGCAGCTTGGTGCAGAGCCTGTGCGGGAGGCAGGCGGGGTGGCGACTCGTGCCCAGCTGGCTATGGGTTATGGCAGGCGTGGGTGTTTTATGGCTGTGGCGGTGGTGCTGGCTTGCTAGTGGCTGTTTGCGGAAAGCATTATCACTTGCCTTTTTATTACTTGCATCGCAGGCATTCTCTCTACAGAGCTCATCCCTTTGCCCAAGGTCTCCCTCCCTTCTTTCTTTCTTGGTCCATCAGAAACACACAGACATTGTGTAGAAGCACAGAAACTACCAGAATCACATCAAACACACAGTACACATCTGTGCACACATGTAACCCTTGTGGCCCACCTTCTCCTAGCCCCCGAGAGCCCCTACACATAGAGGATGGGATCAGGCCCTAGTGGGCCATGAAGGAGGCTGGGCACTACCCAGGCTCTCCCCACCCTTTGGTCTCCTCCCTCTTCCTTTCTTCCAAAGATCTGTTAAAGACGCAGATGCAGAAATTAAGTCGGTGTTCTGTCCAAGGCATCAATCCACACGTGTTGAGTCTACATGTATAAAACAAAGCCACGCATGCCCATCACCAAGAGCAATACAGGTTTATGGTGTAATCCAAGATGTGGAGCCACACAGAGTGGGGGTGTATGGTGTGCTAGAGAGTCCTGGTCTTCGTCCTGCTGCTTCCTTAGCTGTGTGACCTTATCTCTGTCCCTTCCCTGTGGTGGGTTTTCGCTTGCCCATTTAAACAGTGAAGATCTCATTCTGGGTGATCTCTGTGTTCCCATCCAGCCCAGCATTCTGTGATTCTGTGGCGTCTGTCATCCTGGTTTCCCCACAGCCCTCCACTTTCTCTTTAGAATGCAGCATTGTGGATAAAAGCCCATATTGCAATGCCTTTCATTTGCACCTGCTAATGCAATGTCTCCAGCTCCCAGCAAGGCCCTTTAAGTTATTTCAGGGGGTCCCCAGGGAGAGTCCCATATGTGCTAACAAATAAATCTGGTCAGCTATTGCCTGGCATCTGCCATTTCTCCCTCCTGAATGCCCTGTGTGTTGCTCAGAGCCAGCGCTCTGCTGTGTTAGTTAGCTGGCCAACGTCACTTCACCAGTTTCTCAGTGCCCAGAGGTAAGCTGCCACCTGCCAGGTCCTGTAGTTCCTCAGACCCCCTTGGCTGCCAAGGAGGGAGCTCTGTGGTGTCACTGCCACCTTCCTCCACGCCCCATCAGACCCCAAGGCCACTACAGGAACTGAGTTTCCGCTTACGCTAGTTATTGCTTCATCTGCTGGTGTGGTGAATGCATTGGGGTCCAAAGGGCCATTCTTGCGTGAGGCTCTGGGACAAAGTGAGAGGGAATACACCTGTTTTCTTTAGCTGTCTGCTGGAACATGCACAGCTTTGCCTTCCAGTGACTTATAGAATTTTCAGTGGGAGTTTTTTTTTTTTTTCCTGTGTTGGTTTACTCTCTAGACATAAACCCAGGAGAAGCTGGGCTGAGGAAAAATTGGAGTGTGAGATACTGCTCTGAACTGAGAATTATTCTGCCTTCTAATAGTAAAGGATTCGGTGAGGGAAGAACATAGAATTTGGAAAGTTGTTGTATAGAATTTACTTAGGGGATACAGAAATGTCTATACTGTATTCTGATCCACATCCTTTACCCCTCATTGCTCCCAAGGGAGTTATGATTATAGGGGTCTGTGCTAAATCGAAAACAGGCATCATTTTACTCCAATGCAGACACGAGCAAACTGACTTAGAGTACACAGCATGAACCTGAGATCTAAAGGGAACTTTTTTCTTCCTCCTGTTCCAAACCTGAATCTTGAGATCTGACTATCTACCTGGGTCAGGAAAGTGAGGTGATAGACCTCATTCTGAGCACCTAGCCTAGTACCTGGGAGGTAGGAGATGCATAATCAGTATACATTGGTTGATTGAGTGATGGACTAAATATAGGAGAAGGGAAAGAGACAGAGATGGAGAGAGCTGGGCTCAGG
Source organism: Indri indri (assembly GCA_004363605.1). Taxonomy (NCBI): domain Eukaryota; kingdom Metazoa; phylum Chordata; class Mammalia; order Primates; family Indriidae; genus Indri; species Indri indri. Next base: position 4,695 of record RJWJ010038691.1, read on the forward strand.
CAAGCTGCATCTGCTGTGTTGTTAGAAGGGTGGGAACCACCAGTTCTTTTCTCTTGGACAGTCCTTAATTCCAATTTTTTTTCTTTAAAATTGACTGGTTTTTCAGTATATACGCATTTTTTATGTTCCTCCTTCCCTGATGGTAGCAGTGGGAATGTACACTCTTGGCTTCACCTGGAGATGTGTATAAAAAGAAGCCCAAGATTAAGAGCCATGCTAATGATTTTAGTAAAGGACATCACCTACACACAAATCCTGTCAGCTTGTGTTGTACAGCTAAAGCTTCTGTGTCTTTTAAACTTAGGGATTAAATGCATGAAAGCTGCAGGAAGACAGAATACCATTTGAACATAAAGTAAATTTTAAGATGAGGCAGCTGGTCTTTGGAGTAGTGAGTTACCCTTTAGTTTTAGTGGAAGTCAGAGGCTGGATGGCTCCTTGGTGGGAATGTTATGTGGGAGATTTAAACACCAAAAGAGAATTAAACTGGCCCCCAAATCCTTTTTAAATGTGGAAGTCTGCGTTTCTTTGTTTGGGATATACATTATTTTTACTACGAGTATATAAGGACACATCATGCAACCCATGGAATAGATTTCCCCCCTAAGATTGATGCAGGGATGGGAAGGATGAAGAAACCCTTTGTGGCCAGCAAGCCATCTAATGTCATCACTCATACTGTGAAAAATGGGGTTAAGAGATTTTAGATCATTGGATCCAGCTCACAATCCCAGTTCAGGTGTCCTTTCTTTTTCATGTCAGCTGTCCATGGAGACCCTCTTTCTCTCTTAACAACCCTTCATTGAGGACCTTATCATCATTAAGATTGACTTTCTTCACACTACACTGTAAGGTTCACAATAGCAGAGACTACATCTGTCTTAGACATGGGTGCATCCTGAATACCTAGAATAGTACCTGGCATGCAGTAGACAGATAATGAGAATGTATTGGTTCATTGAATACTAAACCTCTCCGTGTAAGGTACAGCGTGCTGAATATCATGAGTTCAAGGACAGAGGTCCATGGACCAATCCAGAGATAGGAAAAATAATTCTCACCACATTTTAGTCCTTCACCTAGAATATCAGCTTCATCTGAAGACTGTTTAAGGGCCCAGTTAAAGAGAGCTGTAGGCGTGTTCTTGAATAGCTGCTGAATCTGCTTAACTCAAGGGACCTATTTCATTTGGTAGCATTTGGGTTTGTGTGTGGCTGGCTGGTGAAGAGCTAACATCCCCAAATGAGGATATTAACTGGAGAGGAACTAGTTATTATGGGCTTGTTACCTAAGGAGGGTAGAGGACTGTGCTGATGAGGCTGAGTTAGGGGTTTCAGTCTTCTTTAAGAATCTCTTAGGAACAACTTCTTTCATAGCTAAGCATGATTGCCTTAAACCAGGCCAGCTCTCTCACAAATGTGTGTCTTTGATTCCAAAGAGATGGGCTGAGAGAGTATCAATGGTTGCATATGCTCCATCCGTGCAAGCAGTGACAATCTGGAATACAATGCAGTAAGCATTTCTAGGAGTTTCTGATCTTCACACAGCTTTGCTATCCTTCCACAGGTTTCAAATCTTATCCCTTCTCCAGTTTTCTTCCATGGCTCTTACACAGTTTTACCCCTTTCTGAAAATGCACTGTTCTGTTTACTTTTTATGACATTTACTACTACATGTAGAAGATGAATCATTCTAGCGCCATCAGTTGCCTCTCATGATATCTATAAGCTCATCTTCTTCCATATAACTTTTCTCCTTTCTCCCTATATCAGAGAAAGACAAACTTTCTCCTGGCTAAGGGTAATCTCTTTGTCTGTCCTTAGATCCCATCTTCCCTCTCTCCCTTGTGAACCTCATTCTTCCAATCGTTGGTCTTTTCCTCAGTGCCACCTCCATTATCTTTGCTCTTTCTTTTCAGTATATAAACATGACCAATCGCACACTCCCACAAGTTACAGTCTGATTTCTTTCCTCCTCTTAATAGTCACTTTTCTTCAAAAGTAGACACTGGTTTTCAGCATTTTTATTACAGCCTGGTTTTCAGAACCCATTTACTTCTCTACAAATGCAGTGTCCTCTCCTCCCCAACACGTTAAAATTGCTCCTACTGACTGGTAGTAGACTCCGTTTTCAAGCTCTGTGGGCACTTCCTGCCCTTGTCTCAGCCCATCTATGGCATTTGGCGTTGACCGTCTCTGTTTTCATGGCACGACTGTCTGCTGGTTTTCCTCCTGTGTGCCCAACAGTCTTTCTCGACCAGGGGCTCTTCACCTGAGACACAGAACACAGAAAATGGTTTGAGGGACTATTTTCATCACTCTCCGATGGAAGGTGTGTGACTAGTACCCTTCTAGGAGAGAAGTTAAATCATTACATATAGCGGATGCCTTAGGGCATTCAAGTTCCTCTTTCTGCATGCTTGAGAAAAGACTGGCACCATCTCTACTTTTCCCAAGGGTTTCTCTTTTTTTCCCCTTCCTCACCCCGATTCCTTTATTCTTCTAATTCTAAACATTCTCCTTGGGTGACTTCTTCTAAGCCTGTGGCAGGAACTACCAATTATAATCTGATGATTCTGAAAAGAAACAACTCTAAACCAGACCTCTGTGCCGAATGCCATACTGTTGTATCTGTCTGCCTAGCTGACAGCTCCCCTTATACAGATCACAAGGAACTCAAATGTGATATGTCTAAAATAAAATCACCTTTCCCCTGGACTTTGTTATTTTCCTAAATGGTATCATTCGCCCAGATACCCAAGTCAGATCTGGGAGTCACTTAAGATTCTTCTGTCTCATGTATCCTTTCCCAATGAGATCATTCACTAAATTACTTGGTATTTGCTTTCTTGGTATCTTGTGATTTAATCTCTTATTCTGAATTTAATTCAGGCCCTTAATCCCTTGATTTCAATCAGGTAGGAGCTTCCCAAGGGTCTCCTTATTTATTTATTTTTTATTTCTGCATATTATGGGGGTACAAATGTTTAGGTTACATTTCCCTTGCCTCCCCTCCCAGTCAGAGCTTCAAGCGTGTCCATCCCCCAGATGTTGCACATCACCATTTGTATGCTTGTATATACCCATCCCCCCACCCCCATCTGCCCGATGCTTGATAAATGTTATTCCTGTATGTGCACTTAGGTGTTGATCAGTGAAACTAATTTGCTGGTGAGCACATGTGATGCTTATTTTTCCATTCTTGGGATGCTTCACTAAGTAGAATGTGTTCCAGCTCTCTCCAGGAAAATACAAGAGGTGCTATATCATCGTTGTTTCTTATAACTGAATAGTACTCCATGGTATACATATACCACATTTTATTAATCCACTCATGTATTATTGATGGGCACTTGGGTTGTTTCCACATCTTTGCAATCGTGAATTGTGCTGCTATAAACATTCAAGTGCAGGTGTCTTTTTTATAGAATGTCTTTTGTTATTTTGGGTAGATGCCCAGTGATGGGATTGCTGGATCAAATGGTAGATCTACTTGTATCCCTTTAAGGGTCTCCTTATTTTAAATTGCACTACATCCTCTCATTCACTCTCCAATAACCACAGAATGATGTGTCTAATCTTCAAATATGATTATGCCTCTTTCCACCTAGCTGTTTTCAACCCCTCCCCCCCAATAGCTTTAATCTATCAGAATACAATTTGAATTGCTTATTTGGTATGCAAGGTCCTCCACGATTAGGCTCTGGTCATCTTTGGCCTCAGAGCTTTCTTACACATCATGTATTCCAACCATTCCATATGTTTACCCATTGTCTACTCTTTCCCTGGAATGCCTGTTTACTCTTCTTCACTATCCTAAGCTCCTCCTCCCATATCTAGTCGAAATCCTTCTAAGTTTGCACCCACCCCACTCAGTTACACACGGATCAAGGCACACAACGCAATGTAGTTGCTGATTTACTTACTGGTCTCCCCAGTCAGAGTGTAAACTCATTAGAAGAGGCAATGCTTATTTGATTTCTATATTATTAATAATTATATTGATAATGTTATAATTATAGGATAATTATGATAATATGAAAAGAAAAGTCCTAGATTTAGAATTAGATGCTTGGGATTCTATCCCAACCGACAGCTAACTAGTGATCTATCATTGGGTAGCTCACTGAATTTATTTTAGCCTCCGTCTTAGTCAGTTTGTGCTGCTATAACAGAATACCCAAGACTGGGTAATTTATTAAAAAACAGAAATTTATTTTCATATGGTTCTGCAGTCTGAAAAGTCTAAGATCAAGGCACCAGCAAGTTTAGTTATCTGATGAGGGCCTGGTTTCTGCTTCCAAGATGTCACCTTGAACACTGCACCCTCTGGGGAGGAAGACCACTGTGTCCTCACATGGCAGAAGGGCAGGGGCCAAATTCCCTCTGTCAAGCCCTTTTATTTTTTAATCTTTTCAAGCCCCAAATCAAATGTATTTTTAAATAAATGAAACATATACAAAATATTAGTTTCAATGTTACACAATAAAGTAATATAATTAATCCTGTACCTTAGGCCATCTCTGTCAAGAGCATAGTTCTTTACTCCATCAAGCCCTTTTATACTGGCATTAATCGGAGAGCTCTGTCTCCCAGCACTGTTGCACTGGGGATTACATTTCCAGCACTTGAATTTTGGGGGATGCATTCAGATCATAGCATTCCACATTTGAACCCCAAATTTATGTCCTTCTCACATGCAAAATATATTCATTCCATCCCAATAGCCCCCCAAAGTCTTAACTTGTTCCAGCATCAACCTTAAAGTCCAAAGTCTCATCTGAATCAGATATAGGTGAGACTGAAGGCACAATTCAACCTGAGGCAAATTTCCCTCCAGCTGTGAGCCTGTCAAAATGAACAAGTTATATGTTTCCAAGAATATAGAGGCAACAGGCCCCAAGTAAGTCCAAAACCCAATATGGCAAACAATATTAAATCTTAAGCTAGAGAATAATCTTCTTTGGCTCCACATCCCACCTCCTGGACATACTAGAGTGGGGGTTGGGTCCCCCAAACCTTGGGCAGCTCTGTACCCAGGGATTTGCTGGGCACAGCTCAAACTTCAGCTTTTATGCATTGAAATTGCATACCTACCGCTTTCCCAGGCTGGCACTGCACAGCGTGGCTCTACAGTTCTTGGCACTGAGACATGGCCCTGCCCCATGGCTCCACTAAGCATTGACCTAGCTGGGGCGCTTTCTGTGGTGGCTTCAATTCCATGGTTCCTGGTGGGGCTCTCTGTGGTGGCTTCACTCCTGCAGCAGGTCTCTGCGTGGGCCCTGAGGCTCTTCAATGCATCCTTTGAAACCCAGGTGGAGGAGCCATGCCTCCACAGCTCTTGCACTCTGCTTGCCTGCAGAGTTGGTACCACGTGATGCCGGAAAGTCTCACCACTTATGCCCTTTGGAGCAGCAGCCTGAGCTGCACCTGGGCACCTTGAGCCACAGCTGGGGTGGCCAAAGACCGTTGCAAAAGAATGCAGGGAGCCCAGACCCAATGTGGCCCTGGGCAGTGAGCTCCCAAGTGCCACAGGTGCCCTGGGCCCCTCCCCCCAAACTATTCTGCCCACAAGGCCCTGGCATTCTGGACCTGTGATTGACATGGCAGCCTTAAAGATCTCAAAAATACCTTTGGGGTTATTCTCCCATTGTGTTGATCAATAACACCTGGCTTCCTTCTAGCTATGTTAATCTCATCAAATAGTCACTTGGCCCTGCCCTTGGTTTTTTTCCCCTCAGTATTCTTTTTTATTCTTTATATGGCTAGGCTGAGAATTTTCCAAATCCATTCTGCTTTGCTTTTGATCATAAATTCCATCTTAAAATTGTTTCTCTCACATTTTACTATAAGCAGCTAAGAGAAGCCACACAGTACCATGAATGCTTTACCGCTTAGAGATTTCTTCAACCAAATATCCTAGTTAATTGCTCTTGAGTTCTGCCTTCCACAATGTCCCAGGACAGGCACATAATTCAGGAAAGTTCTTTGCCACTTTTTAACAAGGATGGCCTTTCCTGCAGTTTCCAATACCTTGTTTTTCATTTTCCTTTGAAATCTCATCAGAATAGCCTTAACTGTCAAGACCACTTAAGTGACCTCAGAAGATTCAGACATTCCCTACAGCTCCTTTCTTTTTCTGAGCCCTCTCCAGAATCACCCTCAATGCTCTGTTCATGGTAAGAGAGGCCTTTTTCACCATTCACTTCAAAACTGTTCTGGCCTCTACCCATTTCAAAGCTGCTTCCACATTTTCATTGCTATGGGACCAATTTCTGTCTTAGTCCATTTGTGTTGCTACAATAGAACATCTGAGACTGGGTAATTTAGTAAGAACAGAAATTTATTTTCTGACAGCTCTAGAGACTGTAAATTTCAAGATAAAGGTTTTGGCAGGTTTGATTATCTGCTGAGGATTCAGCCTTTTCTTCCAAGATGGTGCTTCGAATGCTGTGTTCTCACATGGTGGGAGGCAGAAGGGCAAAAAGAGGCCAATCTTCCTTCATCAAGCCCTTTTATAATGGCATTAATTTATTCATGAAGGCAGAACCCTCATGATCTAAACACCTCCCAAAAGGCCCCACCTCACCACACTGTAGAAACATTGGGATTCAGTTTCCAACACATAATTTTTGGGGGACGTAAAAAAACCACAGCAGCCTCACTTTCCTCATCTATAAAATGGGGCTGATCCAAAGTACCTTATGAGTCCCAAAGGGCAGATTAAGGAAGATCACATGAAATCAAGGCTATGAAAGTGCTATGGATACGGAAGGGATTATTATCATTTTTCTATATTTTGAAGGTTTGAAGGTTATCTAAATCTTCTGTATAGGATAAAAGAGTTGTGAACAAAGATGATATCTCTGTGTTCGTGTTTTCTGTATCTTGGCATACTGTTCAAAGCTACATCCGTGATGTTAGTGCTCTAGAATTAAATGAATAATCAGGCTAAGTCTATTGTCAGATAATAGTGTGTGATGTTATGCTGTTATTCTTCAACAACCATGACAGAGAAAGAGGTGATAGTATAAATTGATTCATTAATTCCATTTTTCTTGAGAAACTATATGGAATCAGATGCTGTATGAGGTACCATGAGGGATGTGGAGAAGAAATGGACATAAATTATGCCTTCAAGAAGGTTTTTGTTTAGGAAGGAGCTAATACATGTAACTTTCTATTTTACATTGTGAATATTTATACGTAAGTCATAAAAGAGGTGTAGATCAAGGCTAGAGGAGGGATCCTGGGAGGACTTCGGGGAGAAGATAATGTTGGCCTCAAGTGAAGGGCATGGTGTGGGCCTGTAGGGAGGGAAGCAGGGAAGGAACCCCACAAGTGGCATGAACTCTACGTGTAGGATTTCAGGAGTAGATCGGATTTGCCCCAGTGAAAGTAGAGAAGCGTATGAAGAACAAATAGGAATGGTAACTGCAATCTCTTAGCCTTAGATTTGGATAAAATACATGCAATAGAGGAAGTGATCTCATAAATCTCAGTTGTTGGAATTTTCCATATTAAGGGGATGAGAGATTGGGTACTGGCTGAGAGGTGATCTCAATATTTGCTCTCCAGCTTTTGCTGGTGTCCACTCTGAACACTTTTTATTTGACCTGACATTCAATTTCGTAACCCTATTGTAGGACTGTGGGGTGAATTTAATAATACTTACCTTACCTCTCAGGGGTGTCATAGAGTATAAGTGAATGCATCCTAGGCAAAGCATTAATTGGGTTCTTTAGGTAAAGGTGCTCAGTAAGTAAAAATGCTAATGCTGTTATGCGTTTCCACCCTTCTCTTTCATCCTGGGAAGCAGAAATGATGCTTATACAGCCATGCAAAACCATCTTCTTTAGCACTCTAACCTTATGGGAGGATAAAAATATGCACGGCAGTAACAATTAAGCTGGGATTGGAGCATTGAGAGGGAGGGCCTGCCCACTGGATGGTTCCCTGGGGTAGGCAACTTGTAAACCCTATTTTAATCTTCGTCAACAGAGGAAATGATCCCCTAAAAAACATCCTTAAAATGTAGAAAAGTGTTTGTTCTTGCAGATTGACAACATCATGGACCAGAGTATAATACTAATTTTGTTTGTTTCTTGGTGGTTACAATACAGCGAAGGAGTCACAGCCTCCTATTCTGTTTGACAATTATGTGGCCCTGCGGAAGCCCGCATACCTGGGTATTTTCAGATGGAAGCTCTGTAGTCATGTATGGAGATAGGAAACACTCGTTCTTATCATGGAAGACTATTAAGAAGAGTTCTCTTTGGGCTTTTGCATTTCTGCCCATCTTTTGAGTAAGAAACATCGACAGCTTTGTTTAGGACTATCTTTAAAAGGATAATTTGTACAGCAAATAGCCCTAGAAGATAAAGATTGTGTCTCCCTCTGTGGCATAGGGCGGATTTCTTTCCTGACCAGGATAATGAGATAACATCTCACTCTAGGGCAAAGATTGGGCAGGTTCGCTAGTATCCCCATGATAAGTTGGAGGTTTCCTAACTCTGGGGTTCCTCAGCTATATAACAAACACATTGTGTTTGCTGTGTCCACCTGGAACAGTCTCTGCATGACCTCATAAAGCTTTCAAGGCCAGGGAAATGGAGGTAAGCAATGTAACTCATGCTGTCTGCTGTGCCTTGAGAATAAAGTCCTTTGTCTCTGACCCAGGAGGCTCATGTCTTCTTTTAGCATCTGTGGAATTGTAGCAGACTAAGTTATTAGCTTACAAGATCTCAGACCCTTCCTCATTCTTGACATAGACTTTCCACCTGTTTCCTATCCAAATAAAGAATTTAAAATGCTCTAACATCTATTTTCCTTACTTTTTTTCTCCCAACCATGGAAGCTGTGCACTGCCTTAAATCAGTGCCTTGTTATAGCACACAGGGAGAGATAATGCAGTCGCCTCCTGACTGCTTTATTGCCCCAAGTCTCTCCTCGCCCTCTGTTTATATCCTACACAGTTGCCAGACTTGGTCCTTGAAACACAGCCTTGATCACGTCACTGCTTTACTCCCGAGTATCTAATGGCTCCCCAGTGCCAGAATGAATTATAACCTCCGGGTGAAATAAATGCTTTCTCTGGGCAGACCTCAATGTCTATCTCCAGTTCTCAACTTTTGCTATTCCTCTTTTTGCACTGCATTCTCTGGCCAAGTCCAACCACCTGCGTTCCCAAAGCACCGCCTGCCATTTCCTGCTTCTTATCTTTGTTCCTGTTGTTTCTTTTGCCAGGAATACTCATCTCACTCTTTACGTCTGCCCCTGAAATTCTATCACTTTTCCACCCATGCTTCTCCAGGATGCCTTCTCATTTTCAACCCTGGCCAAAACTAGAATTTTCTCATGGCGCTTTTCTCATTAATTTTGGGCAATCATCACTAATACTTGCCTTACCTTCAGTTGAGAACAAAGATCACATTGTGTTCTTCTTTGTATCACTTGATTTATTGAGTGTCTTTAAAATAGACACTCAATAAATGTTGGCTGAGTTATACCCTGATTGGGTAGATGACTCTACTGGAGTTCAGAGAGGCAAAGAGGTTTATTCAAGGCTGCACAGCAGGGTGAGAAAATGAATGGGCTAGAATCTCAGTCTTCTTGTTTTAAGCAAAGGATGGACTGGTTCACTTCTTGGGAAACCTGATTTTGGCATTCTGTGCCTTAAGGAGTTGGCAACTATATGCTAGAGGGGAACATGTTTGTTATAAAGATCAAGCTCTAAAATGTAGTCAAGCATTTTGCTTCATAAGTAAAGCTGCTGGGATCTCACTCAAATGTTATTTATTTTGATTCTAACCTATGAATTAACCTATAAGTGGTGTAACATTAAGTATGGAGAAGTGTCATTGGGGGAGTGGCTTTCCAAAGGTCCCTAAAACCTTGTTCCAGAGGTGGCAGCTTCAGTCTTGCCCATGGCTGGCAGCCAGACTCCTGGGAAAGTCAAGCCCTTACCCTGCCCTACTTGCCTCTGGGAGAACAGGATGGAGCAGCTGAAAATACTGCCCTGTGGCAAATCTGCTGAGTCCCTTGGGCTGTTCTTAAGAAGGGGAAGAAAGGTGATTTCATTGTGTTGTTCTGCAGAGAGAGAGAAGTATGACCCTCCCTCAGGCTGTGGCTTCC
>RJWJ010038692.1:0-14852 GCA_004363605.1 Indri indri
GTTATCATTTTTCATTTGTTTGGTGTATTTTTAGGTATTTTTTGGCCAATTCCCTCTTTCGATTCTCCATTTTTGGAAAATATCCTGCAGTTTTATCACTAGGAGACAAAGAAGGAACACAACACATGCTTCCTGTCTGTGTGTGAACCAAACGACAGATGGGCAGTGACCAATCACCAGCCGACAGACTTTGAAAGAAGTGATGTGACTGACCACTGATCACGATGTGCATCTGTTATTTACACAGCGATAAGCTGACCCAAGAGCCAGCAGCCAAGTTTGTACTTTCTGCAATTACTCACGTTAATACACCGTGGCAACTGAAATTGGAAATGTGTTGGGGGGGTGACTGGTGTTTAACTAAACCATGGCAACTAAAATCCATGCATATTAGAATCATGCAAATTGAGGAATCTCTGTACAGTCATTCCTTGTATCCGTGAGGGATTGGTTCTAGAACCCAGCAGAGACCAAAATCCAGACGATCAAGTCCCTGATGGAAAATGGCTAACATTTGCATATAACGTGTGCATGTCCTCTTTACATCATCTCCAGCTTACTCATAATACCTAATACAATGTAAATGCTATGTAAATAGTTGTTATACTTGATTGTCTAGGGAATAATGACAAGAAAAAGAAGTTTGTATATGTTTGGTAGAAAGCAATTTTTTAAAAAATATTTTTAATCCACACTGGCTTGTTGAATCTATAAGTTCGGATTCCAAGGATGTGGAACCCACAGACACAAAGGGCCCCCTGTATATACAAAGTAGGCAAATTTATATGATAAATTCCCATATATCCAACAGCTGACTCTAACCATTATAAACTCATGGCCGATCTTGTTTCTGGAACGCCACGCTCCCCACTCTCCCCTTCCTGTATTATTTTGAAGCAAATCCCTGACATCTCATCATTTCATAGGGAAGTATCTCTATATGCAACTCAAAATGGGGATTCGAATCCAACTCTGTCAAATTCCAGGGTCTGAGCTCTTAAGAATGATATTCCCCAGGGAAGGTAGCAGACCCAAAGAAATGGAATGGCACATTAACAGGTATTTGCTCCTTTCATCCTGACAACAACCCTGAGAAGTATTATTGAGTTCATTTTTTTAGATGAGGAAACTGAGGCACAGAGGGGCCAACGACTTGTCCAAGATCACACAATTAGTAGTTGAGTCAGGCTTTAAATTCAGATCTCCTCATTCCACATCCCATTCTCTTTTCTGTACATCTCAACTGCATGGAAAGGGTCCTTAACCATCATTGACCTTCTCCTGTGCCCAACCTCTTGCACCAGTTAGCTCCCAGCCAAGGCCAAGAACTTAGGGAATCATGTATTATTTCCTTCTCTGCACCTCCAGTCTTATTGGAATATGCTTTCAATAGAAAAAACAAAAAACAAAAAAACAAGGAGTCAGTGCAAATCCTTGCCAAGTGTTGACTACTCCCAATCCTGAGGGATACAGTTCCTCCTGGCACTGAATTCACTGTCAGGGCCACACTTGTCACACCCCTGAAGGTGTCCTTTGCCATTGACTCAGAGAAAAGCCTCAGGGAGCAGGTTACTGGATTAAAACCTGGTATGCCCCCAGCTGGGCCTTATCTGGGCCTGGGCTAAATGACTCTCTGCTCCTTGCTCACATATCTCAGCTCTGGACTGTGGCCTCCAGTGCTGAAGTTCTGGCCAGGACAGAATATTGCCTGGAGGTATCTGAGACTGTGAAAACAGCATAGGAGAGAAGGGAAGTGGGAGAAGAGGAGGGTGAAGGCAGAGAGGGGCGAGGAGGAGAAAAAGAGAAGAAATCCTACCTGTCATTCTATTGGCACCTCTTTGAATGCTGTTAACCACCTAATGGGACTTCTGTGCTCCAACTCATAATCCATCAAACACTAAGAGAATGGGCCTCATAATGGCTTCTCAGTGGTCTCTTTTCTTTCTTTTCTACTACAGCTTTCTGGGTTCCCTGTGAATCTTCCTTCTATTCCAGAACAAAGGCACGTTTTCTCTCCTGCTCCTGGAGGGAGTCAGGAGGGGCAGGGCATTTTCAGCCCCCTTTGGCTGGAATTTCCCAACAGTCTCAGAAGTGACTTTGGGTGTGGCTGGAACAAAGATATTTAAGGAAGAAGGGAGGAGGCACTAAGAACAGAGGGATTCGGGGCTGCTAAAAGAAGGAAGAAATGAGTGGCCCAATTTAATGTCTATTTGGGTCCCAGGCACTATAGCCTTACATATGGCAGCCCATCAGTGGAAACAAATACACCCCCACTCCCAAATCTACCTCCTCTCTCAAATCCTTCTTCTTTTTTTTTTTTTTTTTTTGTAACAGAATTTACACACACCCTTTCCTCTGGGAAATATCCTTTTCCTACACTAAATGATTCTGGTGGGGTTGCCAGTCACAAAACCCTTCTCACCTCATGGGGGTAGACATGCAACCCAGATGTGGCCAATCAGAGCCTTCCTTGGGATTGTATAGATGGACACTGGGGTTGCTAAGCAGAAATTAAATGAAACTGAAACTATTTGCAACCATTGCCACTCCTTGTGTGTAGGAAGCTCATTTCTAGTAGGATAAAATAAGGGCAACTCACAGAAAGCAGAGCTGATTTTGTGTGTGAGAGAAAGAGAGAGATTGAGATATATATTTCTTTCTATCTATCCCTGAAAACTTTATTTTAGCCTCTTGATCATGTCATAATGTAAACTAGCAATATCTCTGAAAACCGAATTTTTTTTAGTGTAAGCTTGTTTGAGTTAGGTTTTCAATATTTACAACACCAAGAGAGTCCCAATAGACTCCTCCAATCCTCAGCAATTTTATGAAGTAATCGAGGCCCCAAGAAGTCTTTGTTCAAAAATCATGCAGGCAGCACTGGGAAGCCAAGAATCACATCAGGTCTCCCCGATCCCCAGCTCTGCCACGCTGCCTCCCAAAGATGGGTTAAACCTGGTCTTGCCCCAAAGAAACAAAGTCTGCAAGGAAAGTTAGACCTCCACACAACTGTAAAGCAAGACAGAACGTAATGCTATAACAAAGATACAAGTAAAATTCATTGGGGTCCGCAGGGGAGAAAGTATTTGAGACTAAAGTGTGCCTCAAGTCATCCCAGGCCCAGTTTGGGGGGATTCCTGAATATTTGGATGCCCACAGAAAGCCTAAAGAGAACAATTTCCCAAAGTCATTTTGGGCTTTCATGGGCACTGAACATTTGTCGATGTACAACCAGCAGCTTTCACACCCTGAACAAAAAACTTACTGCTGCGAGCTGTGGTCACTATTTGCAGTGCTCAGAGTTATTTGTGACTCTGCCACTCATATTTGCAGCTGCCCTGAAACCTTTGCATTGAAGAGCCGTGCCTCTCCCCATTCCTGATTACTTCTCTGCTGCTCCGTCAGTCAGCTTCTATTACTTCTTGCTCCAATCACAGTGAGCCTGTAACTACTCAGGGCTTGGGGAAAGGTAAGCATGGACATTTATTTCCCAAGCAACTACCATGGGAAATGAATTTGCATGTGCCATTTGCAAAGAGTACAGTACGTTGAGTTGTTTCCTAGAATCTAAAAAAATGGCTTCCAACCTTTTCTTTTTCCTACTTTAGACCACTTTAAGCTGGGTGAAATAGCCCACAGTCAATCTACCCCATCCTTTCTCACGTAAAGAGTACTACTGAGGGGCCAGTGTAAAGAACGTTTGGGGGGGATTAGATGTACATGTGTTTTTTGCAATCAAGGCATATATGATTCATATTCAAATTGTAATGCAATGGGTGTAATTACTGGAAAATTAAAGGCTACGAATACAGTTAAAACAAATATGTATCACTAGTCACTTTAAGGTTCAAACATATCCCAACTAACTTGATAATGATGAAGCTAAATGAATAGTAAATTACAATTAAAAGCAACAATGGTAACAATTGGAGATCTTGACCTACACATGACAAACAACACTCATGGTAGACGGATGACAAAGCCCCTATCAAGACAACGTCAGGGATGGGCAAGTCTCCATCGGTGCTTTGTGCTAAGCCATCCTTTTCCCAGAAGCCAAATTTCTTGGTGGAATACATAAATCAAAATCCTCAATAAAATTTGGTAGTTCATTGATTTTTGTTTATGAATTCCAGGTTGGAGTAACCTGTAATAATTCACTTGGCAAGCTGTTAGTAAGTAGGTTCTAGGTATATACAAACACAAGAGTGTATGGATTTGTAAACAGTTCATTTCAAAGGACTATCATTGCTTTTTGGGATCAGTTTGAGGCCCATCGGATGAGCCTTGGGCAGCATTTAAGAATCACTGGCAGGAAGGCATTGGACACAGCTGAATTATTATTCACAGGAGTCGTAGACCACAAAACACGAGATCTGAGAGTCAGAGACATTTATTCCAACGCTCTTGCTTTCTACAATAAGAGTTATGCCAGAACCTCTGGCAAAAGCTGATCATTCCAACCTGACACCACCAATTAGTTTAGCATGGAGGTTGATGTGACTTGGAAGTTTTTCGCACTTGCTAATTTAAAAAAAAAAAAGAAAGCAACCTCCTCAAAAGCAATCAGGATGGACGCTGGCAGTTCACAGGAGAGTTATATTTTATTTGTGGCTTAAAAATTAGACGAAAGGAAGAATCAGAAGCAGTCTGCCAGAAAATCTAACAGCACCAGACTCCAAAGGTTGCAATGACTGGGGTATTTCTACCATAGAGAACAATTCTTTACAATTGCATAACACTTCTAACCTCTCAAAACACATTCGCAATCTCCAGGGAGGAGGTGTAATTTCCCAGGTGACCTGAGACAGTTCACAGCTCCCTGACCTGCTTTTTTCTTCCCTCTTTCCTCAACTCTCTCCTTCCCTCTCCTTGGGTCCTCATCCCTCTTAATTTTTTCCTTTCTCTCTCAGTCTCTCTGTTCAGTTTCTCAGCTGCTGCTTTAATGGCTTGCTCAGGCTTTGCTCATCTTGGAAATGAGCCTACAGGACTTTTTGGGGTTACTCAGAGTTCAAGAGGTAGCTGAACCTGGAATCAAAGTCTAATTCAACCTAGGTTTATCGAGGTTTTTTTGTGTTGTTTTTTTTTTAAAAAATCAAAATATTTGGCTTTCCAAAGGAGTCAAGTAGGGCCAGGCATGTAAGGCCCCTTCATTCCTGGACAACTGAAGGTAAAGCAGGCTTGTGCATCGTGAGTCCCTGGTGTGCAGCAAAGACTGCCTTCTGTCTCTGGCCTTGCTGAGTCAGCCAGCACAAGCTGTGAAATCTAAAGTTCAAAGCAATTTGGGGAGTGTTATGGGTTGAATTCCCCCCACCAATTCACATAAATTGGAGATAGGTTCTTTATAGAGGTAATCAAGTTAAAATAAAGTTAATAGAGTGGGCCCTAATCCATATGACTGGTACTTTTGTAAGAAGGGAAAATTTGGACACAGAAACAGATGAAAGACGGCCAACTACAAGCCAAGGAGCGAGGAACAGATCCCTCCCTCACAGCCTTCAGAAGAAAACAGTCCCACCCAAATTTTGATCTCAGACTTCTGGCCTCTAGAACTGTGAGAAAATGTATTTCTGTTGGTTAAGCCATCCAGTTGTAAGACTTTGTCATGGCAGCCCTAGCAAATTATTACAGGGAGCAGCAGAGCCCAGGACACTAATTTTTCCTACCTCCTCATGAGATCATTTTAAGAATGAAATGATCTAATAGAACTAAAGCACTTTGCAAATTGTTAAAGCTACGGTGAAGATGAAAGGGATTGGTATTAATACGGTAGCACTCTCTGGCTACCATATTTAAAACTACTCTATTTTAAAAACTACCCCCCTTCCATACACACCACTGAATCCCCTTCCTGGATCTATTTTTCTCTACATAACATGCATCACCTTCTAGCATGCTATATATTTTACTTGTTTATTTTGCTTATTGTCTATCTCTGGCCATGGAAGCAAAGGTCTATGAGGGCAGGACCTTTCCATTTTGTTCACTATTATCCTTTCAGCGCTTAGAACTTTGCCTGGCACATGGCGGGTCCTCAGTGTACACTTGTTGGATGAATGATGAATGTGCATTTGCATCCTCTCATCTTTATCAGGCAATTGCCTACTGCGCCTTTAAGACCAATCGCAGGCATTTTTACCCTTAGGAAACCTCCCCAGGCCACCTTCCTCTTCCCTAGTTTGGAGTTTCTCTTCCATCCTCTTCAATGGATACTCCCGTCATTGCACTGACAACATTGCGTTTCCATGACTCCCACACTGTGAGCCCTTGAAGGTGGGGACCATCAAGGCATATATATCTGTCGTCCAAGGAGGTGGCTTTGTGCATGACCCTTGGTGGGCACTCCACGCTTGCTTGTTGAGTGAGCCAGTAACTAAGGAGCAAGGGAAGGGTGTGGGCAGAGGGTGGATCAGAAGTGGCCTACAGTGGGGTGCTGACTTTGTAGCCTAGGCAGCACCCACGAGCTAGAACAGTCAACAATACTGGACACTCAAAAGGAAGCCCACCACCGTACAGTGTTGGGTGCCGCAGAGGAAACCACAAGTGAACAGTGAGGTCAGCTGGAAGATGACCTCAGGAATTTAGAACAAAAGAAGTAAAATAAAAATTGACAAGTCAGAGCAGAGATATGCAAAGTGGCCCTAAAGATCAAAAATGAAAGGGTCCTGGATATACAAAACAGGAGTCTCCCTTGATTAATAAATTCAGTTAACATAACTGAATACAGAATGAGTGCACCTGGGGCTGGGATGGGCTGCGGGGGTTGTCCATGAAGACACTTTGCATCCTCTCATCAGGCTATTGCCCTTTCTCTTAGGAAAGGGAGAAGGGAGGAGCCTTTGTCAGCCGAGCCCCCGGGTAGACAGTGCCCAGAATAGAGATGAAGATACAAGATCTTCCTGGGAAGTCTTTGATGTGAACTCAAGTCTTGGAAAGGGAGTGCAGTGTGATCAGCAAGTAGTGTGAAGGTGGGAGTCAAATATAACGGAATGATTCAGGGTAAGCATTATCTGCCCCGTGAAATGAGGTGGTGTTGTTTGCAATTAAAAAGGAAAAAGTACAGGGAAGATCATCTGTAAAGGTCGTTGTGCTCCAACGGAAGAATTAAGGATCTCAGCTGATGCTTCTTGTCTGCAAAGAATGAGGAAAAGCATCACTTGCTTGCCAGGTTGACCGACCTTTGGGGTGTCATGATCTTGGTGGGCCGTAGTCATCGTTTTGCCTGTTCATTCATTCATTCCTTCATTCAAACATTTTTGAGCCAGACACTGTGCTAAATCCTGGGCACACAAAAACAAGTGTTAACAACCAGTCCAACTAAGAACCTTAACCTCCTGGATTTGTGTAATCTATAATCCAGTTCAAACAAGCGTCCTCTGGCATTTCCCCTGTGTGGCGGGGAGGTGGTTAGGAAGGGCAGCTATGACACCAGGGACAGCAAGCCTGATCAAATAGAGCAGGAGACCCAAGGCCTGCAAGAGGAGTAAAATGCCAATCCACTGGGGCAGTCTGGGAGACATCACAACCTCTTGCTGGGAATGTTGACTGGGACCCATTAGAGCAGAAATATCGCTCCACTATGGAAGCACTACGGGCACTGCCACTAATAATCACTTAGCCAAAATTATCATGGAACTAAACAAGGGAAGATGTTAGTCAAACAGATCTTCTGAGAATGCCTGCAGAGTCACTGGGTTGGGTTGTTGACATTCTTCATTAACAGTGAAAATTCTGCCAGGGTGCCTGAGACAAAACAGATTTATATGATGCCGCTCCTGACTCCCCAGAGACCTGCCCACCTGAAGCAGAAAGATTAAAGTCAGCCTGGCCACACATCCTGATTTTAAAAACAAATGAACATTCTCCAGGTTTTAAAAAGTAAATTTCTCCAGGAAACACTTTACATAAGTAATTCCCTAGAGTGTATGTACCTTGTATTCTCCTTCTACTCTGTAAATATTTTGCATTTTAGAGACAAGATATTCGGTGCTAACTTTGGATGTAAAGGGAGTGCACACTTGAGAAGGAGAATAGACAGTCTTTGTCCAGTCTTTGTCCAAGTCATCGTCTGTTTTCCATTCATTAGAGATTTGTGGGGCATCTACTCTGTTCCACACTGTGCTGGGTACCAGGCGATGGAGCAGGATAGAAGGAGAAGGGAGATAACGAAGGATGCAACAGGTAGCCCTTTATAAGTTTCCAGCCCAATGGGGGAGTTGCAGGTTGGGTTCCCTGGGTCTGAGATAGAAAACTGGAAGCAAGTTTACTGGGGAGCGTTCTCAAAAACGACACCTGCGCGGGGCAGCAGAGCAGAAGGGCAAGAAGTTGACTGTCATCCAACAAAAAGCTGGTCCCATAGGGCACTCGGCAGCTGACATGGCCCTTCAGAGATATCTCGAGTTGAGGCAAGGAAGGTGTGTCTTTGTGAATGTTACTGGGTGTGGGCTGTCCCATGGAAGGGAGAGTAGCCTTAGGCAAGACAGGTCCCTGCTATGGAGGGAAATTCCTGAGGCAGGACTCAGCCTCCAGCTCTCAGCGAGCCACACTCCTAGAAGTTGGGAAAATGGTAGCCTTGGGCCTGAAGGTGGGGATGCGGGCAGCACACGCAGCATCTGCCACGTGGGAGTATAACACGATAACGCAAGGTGTGATACGACATCGTGGCGCTATAACGAAGGTGCAATATAGTAGAATGAACATTCAGAAGTTTGGCGGATCACATCTGAGAGGGAGCAAAGGAAGCTTCTTGTGGAAACTGAGGTCCCTGGATATGCACAAGCCTTCCACCCCCAGCCCAGGAGAAGAGCCAAAGTGAGGAAATCGCACATTCTCGGCTGATGGGGAAGGGGAATGGAGCAGCTGGGAGGAAACGAGATGTCTGCTGTCTGCGATTAACCCTTCCCCAGCACTTCCGGAGGTGCAGCCCCGGTTGTCAATCACTCCTGACTGCAGCAGGTAGAGGTGTCCTCAGGGTCAGGACCTGATAGCACTGACAGAGAGCTGCCCACAGTGGGCCTTTAAGATCCGTTCACAATGTTCCCTGACCGCCCGGCTGTCTGTCTGTCGTACCTGATTAAGCAATCCCTGTTTGGTCCCAAAACAAACTGACCTAAGGTCATCCCAGAGTCTAGAGTGTACACAGCACTTTCCCATGTTCAAACTCATTTCTTCCTATCAAGCCAGGTTCTTCACCCCTTTTTCAAGTGTGACTGTCAAGACCGAAGTGAGCCACCTTTCAGGGACGAGAGTGGATTGCAGTTCAGGATGCGAGAAAATATGTAGTACTCCACTGTCTGGCAGAGCAAAGGCCATTTTTTTTTTATCAGCTTCGAGATTTTCCCTTCTGTTTGAGATGCCTCCAGGCTAAAGGAAACAAATACTCCATGGATTTACCCCTGGAGGGCAACATGTCCCCTCTTCCATTTTATATTTCTGCTTAGTTACACCTCTTGAAATTCTCCATCTTAGGCAAAGCAAAAAGCTGCTGTTTAAAAGCTGAGTAATAGGTTTCCTTTCCAGGCCATTGGATAATTTTGTATACTCCAACATAGAACTTTCTATGCCAAGATTCAAAAGCATTGCTTTGAGTAGACAAAATTAAACAAAACAAAGAAAAAAATGTATTTTCCTACATGTAAAATACAGAGATTGGTCTTACTCAATAATCTCTGATGGCTGGGCCCTTCCATGCTAAGAGTCACTGAATTATATTGACCTGAAACAGCTAAACCGAGACCCTTCAGAAGGTGTAATAGTTACATATTGCTGCATAACAAATGACTCCAATATTGAGTAGCTTAAAACAACGAACATGTATTATCTCACAGTTTTGTTTGTTTGTTTGTTTTTTAGCTCAGAAATGAGAGCGTCTTCACCAGGTGGCTCTGCTCAAGGCCACTCAGGACATCCTGCAGGCAGGATGTCCACAGGGCTGCAATCATTTTAAGGCTTGGCTGGGGCTTGAGGATCCACTTCCAAGACGGCTCAGCTCACACGGCTGCTGGCAGGATGCCTCAGTTTCATGCCACATGGAACTTTCTTACGATATGGCAGCTGCTTCCTTTGGAGCAAGGGATTCAGGGAAGAGTGGCCAAGATGGAAGCCACATGTCTTCTATGGCTTTGGTCTCGGAAGTAACACGCCATTACTTCTGTCATAGTCTGTCGATTAGAAACAAGTCACTAAGTCCAGCTCATAAACAAGGGGAGGCAGATCAAAGAATTAGTAGACATATTTCAAAACCACCACAGAAGGAAGAGTGGAGGAGTGTTACACGGAGCTACAGAGTGAACCCTGAACAAAAGTGGGAATTGCAGTCTCCTCTCGTTGCCAGTGCCGTGCCAGTGCCCCTGCATACCCCCAACCCCGCTTCTTTGGCTCAGCTTCTTGGATGTGTTTTCACCTCCCCTCATCAGTCCATCCCAACCCTTATTTTATCCCTCCCAAGCCTCCCTGTACCCCCAAGGAGATGATCAAATAAGCTGATGCACTAATCCCCTCCCATCTAACCAGCGTTTCATTAGAGGAACCTGCCTCTGCTGATGAAAGTGCAAGTTATCTTCTTGGAGAAAGAATTAATTAGAGGGCAGCTCCCTGGAGAACATTGTGGGGTGGCTGCCCAATGCACTCACAGTGTAGTGCCTCTCCTAGAGAGCTTGTACGTAGCGAGGATCAAGAATAAACGTCCAACATGCTGCGTTTCCCTGAGACTGCTCTGCACCCTTCTAACCTCTGTGATAGGATAAGCACCAGGCCCGGTGATGGCTCCCTCCAGGGAAGTCCTATCCTATCACCTCTGCACTCAGACCACAAACCCAGGAGCTCTGCTTCAAGCTTCTACTGAGCAAGCACCATTCTCCTCCCTGAGCCCCCTGTCCCCTCTCCCACATTTCATGTATTGCTCTGAACCACCCCCCCTCCCAGAGTGGACAGCAGATTCCAACCAGTTTCCTGGAGTCCTTCTGGGTTGGTTTTGGAGGCTGCTCCCCCTGGGCCACCATTAATGACTGTGAACCATCTGGGCCTACCCAGCCGGGCCCGTGTCCAGCAGGAACATGGAGAGCTGGACCTGTGGTTGATCACTAGTTTTCAGATTTGGCTTCAGTGGTTGGTTCCAAACACCAGATGATAGGAAAAGCCCTGCTGATGGTTTTAAGGTGCCCAAAGAGTTATCTCTGCCTAACTCCGCCCTTGCAGTCAACCTTCTCATTTGTGTTAAGGCCCCTGCGCTTTTCCAGCTACCCAGCCTCTCTCAGATACCTCCCTGTCTTTCATATTGCTGAGCAACATGAGGGCTAAGGGCTAAATCTCTTCCTCCTCCTCCTGCTTCCTCTCCCTGCCCTTACCATGCCCATGTCTGGGCTCTAGTGATCTCTAACCAGACAACTGCAAGGGCCTCCTCACCCTGCTCCAGGTTCTGCGTGGCAGACTTCAGACTACACACACTCGTCCAGTTATGTGCCTTAACCACATTCAGCGGCTCTTTAATTTGGCTCCCAAATTAAGGATGCATGCTACTCCCTCCTTTCCTACCCTTGACTTCCTGTTATATATGTGTATCCAGCCAATTAAACTATAGGTTTCCAAACATATTCTCACATTTCCCCAGCTCTGCTTATGTTGTTCTCTCACCTGTAATGTCTTCCTTTTTCACCCTACTTCCATTTCTTTCTCCTTCAAATTTCTTCTCACTTTCACTTTGAGCCATGTTCCTCGTGAACATATACAAATAATTCTGTCCAAAACATTAGCAAATCAAATCCAACAGTGTATAAAATGATAATGCATCATAACCAAATAGGGTTTATCCCGGGAATGTAAGGTTGCTTTAGTGTTCAAAAAATCAATTCATGCAATCGTTCTATTGCTGTGTAAAAGGTTACCACAAACTTAGCAGTTCGAAAGAGCATAAATTTATTATTTCACAGTTTCTGTAGAGCACAAGTCCAAGCACAGCACGACTAGATTCTCTGCTCAGGGTCTCACCAAGCTGCGATCGATCAGAGTTGGCCAGAGCTGTGTTTTTCGTGAGGGGCTCGAGGTTAAGGCTCCCTTCTAAGCTTGAAATTTCCAAAGCCCTTTCTTTTACTTCTTTCCACAGCCTGTTTTGTTTTAGAAATACTTGTGTCTTTGTCTTCTCCCCACCACATCCTCTACCCTGAAGGCAGAAAACTGTCCTCTCCATTCTCGGTTTTGTGGGATTGAACCGAGAAGTTCTAGTGTACTGGTACTTTCCTTTTCTGCTCGAGCATTTTGTAACAGTGAATAAGGAGAGAGTCATCCTATACATTATACGTTTCTACCATTTTGCCACCATACTTGTCTGCATGCTTCCCGTTAGGCAGTACTTTCCCCAGCCTGGCAGTCGGCATTTCTGACAGCTATTTGGCATGGTTTTCAAGCAGAGACAGCCACCTGTAAGAGATGCATGGCCACACAGCCCATTACTGCTCCAGAGCTGGTGATGGCAGCAGCAATTACGATTATTTATTTATAGTCTAATGGAGCCAAAGCACTTTTTTAGAACTTTTACCTGAACATAGGTCTACCATTTCCAGATAAAACTATCATTTTAAGAAATTGCATCCAGCAAATTGAACCAGACAAAGACATAGCTGAGAAACTGGAACAATAGGCACACCCTCAATGAGAGGGCTATCCTTTGGCACATAGGTCTAAGCGATTCTATACTTCTCTCCCCATCTCAGCTGTACTTACTTCTTTTCATTTCCAAGTAATGGGTGCAGGCAAAAAATTGCACTATGGGAGCAGCCAGGGACTCTACCGCCCTTCTCCCATAGAGATCTCTAGATGGATGAAGTAAGCCAGTTAAGGAGGTTCTGGGACACAATACTAGTTAATAGCTCAGGCTCTGGAGCCCAGCTGTCTGGGTTTGAGTCCCTAGATTGAATTCCTGGACACCTTTTTTTTGTTTGTTTTTTTTTTTTTGAGACAGAGTCTCACTGTGTTGCCTGGGCTAGAGTGCTGTGGCATCAGTCTAGCTCACAGCAACCTCAAGCTCCCGGGCTCAAGCAATCCTTCTGCCTCAGCCTCCCAAGTAGCTGGGACTACAGGTATGTGCCACGATGCCCGGCTAATTTTTTCTATATATTTTTAGTTGTCCGATTAATTTCTTTCTATTTTTAGTAGAGACGGGGTCTCGCTCTTGCTCAGGCTGGTTTTGAACTCCTGAGCTCAAACAATCCGCCCACCTTGGCCTCCCAGAGTGCTAGGATTACAGGCGTGAGCCACCGCGCCCGGCCCCCTGGACATGTTTTTTTAAATATTTTTGTACCTCAGTTTACTTATCTGTAAAATGGGATCAATAATAACACTTATCTCATAAGCTTATTCCAAAGACTAAATGAGTTAATTCATTTAAAACAGCTATTATTATCATCTGTAGAACTGTTATTCTAAACCTGGGCTGTATATTCAAATTAACTGGAAAGATTTTGAAAAATGCAAATGCTCAGAGCTCCATCCTAGATTAGGGCTACTCAGCTGTGGCACCATTGATATTTTGATCCAGAGAATTCTTTATCATGGGGGGCTTTTCTGTGCATCGTAAGATGTTTAGCAGCCTTCCTGGCCTTTACCCACTAGATACCAATAGCAACCATTTCTGACAACCAAAAATGTTTCCAGACATTACTAAATATCTATCCCCTGGGGAGAAAATCAACCCCAGCTGAGATCTACTGCCCAGATCAATTAAATCATGGTCTCTGGAGAAAGGGGGTTGGGCATGGGTCTTCCCAAGGACAGATCCAGGTTTCATGAGGCTTGAAGCTTACAAAATTTGGGGGTCCTTCTTTAAGAAAAAGAATACAAATTACAAATACAAATTTAGGTATGGAAGTGAATATTTATTTAGAATGAGTAAAGAAATGACAACAAAATACTAAAGTCTTGGAGAGTCATAGCCCATTCATTTGAGATCACCGAGAGCAATTTACCAGCAGAAATTCTTCTTGATCACAACCTGGCTTTCTCTCCCCACCTAGAACACTCTACTAGTCTCAGCATTCACCGGGCCCTGGGTGAGTGAGAGGCCCTGAAGTTTAAGTGTCCTGAGCAAGCTTCATGGTGAATCCACCTCTAGGTCTTCCCCTGCTGTGGTGCATTAGCTCTGGATGGAGTCCCAGCCCAGCAGAGCAGGCACAAGGCCCATGAGGCCCAGCTGCTTAATCACAATTTCATAAAACTTGGCACTGGGAGGTAGATTGGAGGAGGGCAAGGAGCACAGCAAGAGGGAGTTGAGATTGAGCCAAAACCTAAAGTCACTGACCCTAGACTAGAAATTTAAGGAGTTCCAGCAACTGTGCTGAACGTTGGTTTTCAGCCTCAGCACTGATATCCTGGGCAGGCTAACTGGTTGAAACTGGAGGCCAGGCAACGAGGAGAGGTGAGCCTCGTAGGTCAATATGATCACCCCTCCGTGCATTCCTCAGGAACATTGAGTCCCAGGTCTGCCTGGAAACCAAATGAACCAGGCAACGAACAGGCAGGCCACACAGGCACCCAGCAGCCATAACTAGGGAGCCAGACTCCAGGTTTTAGAGAGTAGGCTTACTTCTCAGCTCCATGAGATGAGGTTGTGGGGAGTGACCAAGCCTGTAAAATACTGAACTCCTTGCATCAGTCGGGATGGGATCCAGAACTACATGTGAGAAGGAGTGGCTAGGACTGGGTCTAGGGGTCAGCAGTGAACCCAGCTGGGAACTGCAGAGGATGAGAGAATGAGGCCAAGGCTGACTCAGGGTAATGACCACTGAACAGTGGCTCTCTTGATCCTGTGGATGGAGTTAGGTAGACCCTGCAAGCTCTTCATAACATCAGCAGGGGCGGGG
>RJWJ010038693.1:0-14853 GCA_004363605.1 Indri indri
GGGGTTATAATTATGACCCTAAATTTATCTTCAGACCACTGTGGCTATTAGAAATACACATGTACAAAAACTTGTAATAAAAATAACATATAAACACTTGTGTTAAGTGCATAATTCAAAGTGTCTGAGCAAATATGTGATAAGAATTGTTTTTCCCCGTGGTGCACATAGCCTAGATTATTTTAGAAGTGATATTGTATAAAACTGTTTACACTGTTCTCATTTATAGCTGTTTTTCCCTTAAGATGGAAAACAGGTGTTATATAAAATTTATGGAACATTTAAAAATATTTTTTGCTTTGGGACATCTCAACTATTATTAAGAAAAAGAAAAGATATAGGGAAATCATTTGCTTTAGGTTTATTGAACTGACCTGGATTTGTGTCTTTAGATACCATTTGGCTCCTAAGTGATTTGAATCTCTTTCATTGATTTGGAAGGCTAAAAATAAATCCTTAGGAAAGAATCCTTCCTGCTAAAATACAGAAATATTTTATATAGATATTAGATGTATAAAATATCTGGTCAGTTTATATGAATCAATTTAAGCTTTCTTTCCTGTCCTCTTTTTTTTTTTTTTTAAAGTGGAACAACAGAATTCTAAAACATTGTTTGCCCAATTGAGGAAAGGGAATTTTAATCAAACATTGTAGTTTTGGGAATGTCAACAGCATAAGAAAACTTAATTTTTTTTTTTCTCAGAAGGAACTACCTACCCTAGGTGATCAGACAGATTTGCCGGAGACATCAGCAGCGGAATGTCTGTTTGTGTTGTCCTCTTCTGTTTCTGTTAGTGCTAAAATTGACGCCATTGGTAACACCTGACCAAGTCTTTAGCATGGTCATTTTTGTATCTTCTCTTCCAATCAATGTTAGCGAAAGCTCCAATGTAGGACTTTGCAAAATAATATTTTCTAAAATCTGTCATAATTGTTTGAAGAAAGAATCTTTATAAGAATCATTTTAACATTCAGGGATATTACTTTATTACTGCAGCTCATTGATGACAGAAGGATTCATACATTTAAACCGCTAAGTTTATATGCCAATGAAATTCATAGACTTTTAAAATAAAAATGTGAGCACAAGGATCTACATGATGATGAAAAGGTTGCTTAAGAATCTTAGAATCTAGAAATGCCAGAACTAGAGATCATATGGCTGATTTTACAGAGGTTTAATGACTTTCCTCGTATAAACACAGATACATAGTGAAGAAAATGAGAGAAAAACCTCAGTTTTCCGATACA
Organism: Indri indri; assembly: GCA_004363605.1. Taxonomy (NCBI): domain Eukaryota; kingdom Metazoa; phylum Chordata; class Mammalia; order Primates; family Indriidae; genus Indri; species Indri indri. The sequence goes on from RJWJ010038693.1 coordinate 1,252, forward strand.
TTAGTGATATAGCACCTATCTTAGCAGTTGGACAGATAACTGAATTGTTCACCTACATCTGCTTAAATATTAGGTGAAATTTTTAAAAGAACTTTTTTGTTGCCAGAGTAAGAAGTTCCATTATATCAATGAAATGCCATATAAATTTCAAACTTCATTAGGCCACCATTTTAACTGTAGTTTCATAGTTGTGTTTTCATTTTAAGGAAAATTTTACTAGAAATTTTTTTTATGACCTTAGTATTTATTTATTTTTTGTTTTTTTTGAGACAGGATCTCACTTTGTTGCCCAGGCTGGAGTGCAGTGGCATGATCATAGCTCATTGCAGCCTCCAACTCCTGGGCTCAAGTGATCCTCCCACCTCAGCCTCCCAGCTAGCTGGGACTCCAGCGTGTGCCGCCATGCTATGCTAATTAAGAAAATAACTAACTTTTTAGAAGTGGAATATTGCTGTGTTGCCCAGGCTGGTCTTGAACTCCTGGCCTCAGGAGATCCTCCTGGCTCTGCCTCCCAAAGTGCTGGGATTACAAATTTGAGCCACCTCATCTGGCCTAGTATTTCATACTTTTAGCATATGCTTTTTATGCTTAGTATTTTATGCTTTTAGCATAATTTAGATTATTCCTTAATCTCCAAATAATTCCATTTAGAGTTTCTTTTGGATACTTTTTGTTTTCTGTCAAAAAGAATTTAACAGAAAATAAGATTTCTTTGGCCTTCATTGGATTAACTGACCAAAAACCCTATTAAAAAATGGGAAATCATGAGATGAAGAGTTTGTCTATAAATTATCAGATTTTTTAGAGAAAAGATTATTAATTTTGTCTAAATTCAATCTAGCAGCCCATTATATTGATTGTTTTCATAGCAAAGTGTGCTTCAGTGTGATGAAAAGCATTATTATCTGAGTGAACCCTTAAATGCAATACATAAATATAAATAATATTAGATCCACGAGGAAGACATATTGTTAAATGCATGAAGGCACAATTGGAAAGATTAGAGGGACGATTGATATCTAATGTCAGGTACTTCGTATTTTGAAAGGCAATATTCCAAATCGTATACATAAATTTATTTACATATAAAATAATGTTGCCAAGTAGGAAAGAAAACCTGCTTTGATATGACCTTTTGGGAACTTTTAAATATGGGGGAAAAATCAATATATTTATACTTAACCTTTGAATTACCACAATTATTGAAGTACTGGAAGTATCTTCCTGTTTAGAAGTTGGGTACTTAGGGAAGTGCTTCAACTCTTTGAGGATTCTGGGTCCAGCGAGTAAGCTCAGGATGCACAAATGCCTTAGGGTACTGTGGGATAAAACCCTGAGGCAATTAGCACTCAACAGCACTCTAGTGGTTTGCCAGTTAAAGCGCCTCATAATTTACATGAGGGAGGGCCTTAGGGGAAGAAAGAATATGGCTCAATTAATTAGAACTTGTTAGCAAACTTCAACTGTTACCCTATTTAGATTTTCAAATCACTGATATATCCAATACCCAGAAGATTTGGAAAGGAAGTAGGAACAAGCAGCCCAGAAAGCTAATTTGTCCAATATGGCACCAGCTCTCGAATATTGTGTTAGCGGCAGACCAGTTTTCACAGATTATCCTTTCCAGAAAGAAGAAAAGGGAAATGGTATCACATTTCTCTATCTTCCTGTTTTTAACTCCTGTTTTTAACTTCCTGTTTTTAACTCCTGCTGTTCATGTCGGTTTGAGTTTTTAGGTGAGTTTAATGATCTTGATTACCGCCTGTGGATTACTATGATAGTCTAATGTTAATTCATTATCAAAGGTTATATGGAGCTCTATTATGGGTTTCGGTTTGCTATTTAGTCATTATATCTTCTATGTGGCTATTGTTGGTATTTAGAAAAGTTAACAATTCTTTATGATCATCTGGCTGCTTGCCAAGATATTATTCTCATAGTATCTTCTTTTTTGTTCTGAAGGTCTTTCGAGTCAAATCTCTTATGTTTTCATGGCATGGAATCACCTCGTCTTCAGATAATAATTACATAACATATAATTTTTTCAATAATTTTAGTGCACGTTTCCCTTATTTTTGCCCTAACTGCTTTGGCCAAGATTTCCAAGAGAATGTTGGATAACAATGTTGATAGTGGACATCCAAGTCATAGTTTGTGTTTTTGTCGTTAGGTTTTATTGTTTGTTTGGGTTTTTTGTTGTGGTTTTTGTTTTGATATTTAGTATAATGAAGACTCAATTTAAGATAACTATTTTTATCATAGTAAGTATTATTGTATTTTTAGCTACCTTTCATTTAAAAATATTTGTAAATCAGCACCATGGAAATAGTATTTGAATGGATTCAGTGAGGTGCAGCATGTTTGGGTCTGACACAGTTCCCGCTGCTCTGTAGTCTAATGCTGTTCCCGGATTTCCACATTTGTGTTTCCTATATTTACGTAAACTGTCTGGTCCCATGGATATTTAAACTTGAGATATCTGTATTGGATTTTCAAAGTGGGGAAAATGTGATGTTTTCCCACATTTATTTATAAACTTCATAGGAATAAAATTTCATTTTAGTTTTCTAGGCTTTCTGCCTTTAAAAGGAATAACGTTCAGAAGAACATCCTATTTTGTAAAAATTTGGTGCATGGCTGTAATCATAGAATATAAACTGTTTAGTTATTTAGTTTACATGTGTTTACTTAGTTTATAACATATTATAGAAAGCGTAGGGATTGGTGATAAAAAGCTGAGCTGAAGCAGATGGATTTATAGGAAAAGGACAAAAATGGGGCCAAATAAAAACCTCCTAAGGAATAGATAGTTGCATTCAGATTTTCTTCCTCTCTAACTAATGTAGCTGATTTGAAAGGAAGTGATTGCCTCGTCGGGTCAAGACACTTGGATGATTTGTACTAACCTTCCCCTGGTGGGCAATTTCATTCTTACTTCTGTGGTCCCCGAGGAACTGCATGGGTGCCCACTGCAGGGTTACCTGACCAAAGTTCATGCACAGTGTAATTTAGGTAAAAGTCCTGATTATGTTCTAAGCTGCTCTGAGTTAAATAATAGGAAAACGTGATATGTGTGGAAGGGCAGAAGGCAAGTGCTTGTGTTTTCCTCCCCCAATTCAGTAAAAAATGCACAAGAAATGCATTAACCGTTGCTGATTCTAAACATCAAGCAGCTATTGCCAGGAAGCTCGAAGCTAAAATAGAGTACCAAGAGTACTGACAGGACCAATTTACTGATGTATTAGTTTATGTATCACATCTGAATGTGTCAATATAGAACCACACCTCTACATATATATGTGTATATATGCAAATGTGATTATCATTATTCTTCTGACAATCACAAAGAGTTAAATATCAGCCATATTAAAGCCTATTGTATTTGTATTGCTAAATGCCCTACTTTAAATTTCTCAGTGGGTCTGTTAATTTTCCTGTGAGATGATTTTAGATATATCCAAAAGCATACTCTGAATGATTAGGACACTTCTAGGAATTTATTCTATTAGCAATCTACCTTCTGGTGATATACGCCCTCTTCTAAAACCATCCCACTTTATTAAATCCTGACACCGTCCAACGAAACACGAGCAAAAAGAGCTAGTGCTAAGATGAAGTCCATTGTTTCCAAATTTATAACAGTTTCCATGTGCTTCACCATCCTGAACTCCGCCTGCTGTGTTCAAATTATTGACTTACTGGGGCAAGAAATACTGATAGAAAGCAATAATCACTGTAATATTTTACAGTGTGTTCTTATTTGATTCATAGGCTGATTTACATTATAGCAAGCAATTGGGAAAATGTTATAAATAACAATAAATACATTATAGCTTCAATATCTCAATTGTCTTGCGAGCGTGATAGCTTACTCCTGAGTGGCATCCTTCGTTTGAAACAAAAGTATGCACACGAGATGCAGCCCCGACCTCTTCCTGGGGATCTGATCATCCTTACCTGGAGCTATTTTTCCCCACGTTACTTACCGCCATCTAGTAAACTATAAAATACACATCTATTGTGTTTATTCTTCTACTCACAGAATGTAAGTTCTGTGATGGGGGAGATTTTTGAGTGTTCGGTTTCACTGCTATAGTCACACAGTAAGTACTCAGTGAGTATTGATTGAACAAACGAATGCATATGCAACACCATAAAGTGACACTGTACAACAACGTGCTAATAAATTTGAGCAAATGCAGTAGTCGACTTGATTGTGGACTAGTGAAGAAGATTGGGTTATGCTGTTCACTTTACTGAATTGTAACTTACAGGAGGCTGGGAAAAACCGTGGAACATCCCTTTATGCCTCTGTGTCTTTTCTCCTTTATCCAGGCTTCTCCCTCAGTTGACAATCTCTTCCACTTGTATTTTTGACTTGGCTAATTCCTAATCATGTTTCAAAAACTTCCATCAGGTGGCATTTCCTCCAGGAAGTCTTCTTCGAAGCCCCCAGTAGGGCCGGATGCTTCTCTCACAGGCCCAGACAGACTCTGTCCTTTGCCACAGTGTTAAACCGAACCAGACTGTGTATGTGTAGCTTCCTCGTTCTCAGAGTTTTTTTGTTTTGTTTTGTAAATCCAGACACGGTGCTTGGTTCCTAGAAGCACTCAATTAAACAGAAAAGGCGTGGGGGTGTGAAGGAGAGGAGAGAGGGAAGGGGGAACAGGGAGGAAGAGAGGAAGAAAAGGTGATGAAAGGTGACAACTTGTCGCTCATTTAATCCAGAAAGAACAACACCCAGCCAGTGAAAGGATTAGGGCACTGCAATAGGTTTCCAGGAGAGATTTATTTAATTAAGGAATTGGGATCATATTATGAGCTGCTCTGTGTGTCAGGCACTATTCTAGGTGCGGAGGGTGATGCAATGGGCAAAAAGGTAACTAACGCCTTTGCCCTCACGGAGTTTATACTTTAGTGGGGCAGACAGACAATAGACAAGTATAACGCTGTATTTGTAAAACAGTACATAACAGAATTTAAACTATAATATAAAATGCATACAAATTATAAAAATGTATAAATTCTATAAATATGTAATATAACATAGAACTTGAGGATATTTAAAGGGAAGCAGTACTGAAAGTGTCAAGGGCTTTTTGCTCAAGATACCCCAAAATTCTGTCCGTGTGAAATGCCCTGAGTGGTATCCCGGAAGGGGAAACAGGAGCAATCACTGCAGGAGCAGTGTCTGGAACTGAACACATGTTCCTCACCCCACACTCAATGCAGAAGGAGCAATTTGCACGGACCTTACAGGGGCCCATCTCCTTGTTGTGTGGGGAGACAGGGAACCCTGAAGGGAGACTTAGCAGCGTGGAAGGCTCCCGCTGGGCAAGCAAGACCCCAACATCTCAACTGACGACAGGGATGAAAATGGTTCACGAACCTAAAAACCAAATACACTTCTCCAGACTTTTGGTTAAAAACGTCTTGTCTTGTTTCACTCACCAAGGTCTTGATTATTTTCGTAATATTTACCAATCAATTATTACAGTAGGCAAAGAATTTGAGTTCTGTGTTGGACTGGGGACGCTTCCAGGGTGTGCGTACCAGTAGTTGGCCGATGCTGGTGTAGTAATATAATAAGGAATATGCTACCCTCTTTGCTCTAATACAGGTTAATTATTTTGCCAGCACATGAGGGTGTACTTAGAGTGTCACAGTGCTTCGTGGGAGAGGAAACAAACAAACAATTACAGTGAACGGGGAAGAGTGGCCGTTATTGCAGCACATAAGACTGATTACATACGGCCCAGATTCATACCAGCCTAGTAGTTGTTGACAAATAAAGCACAAAGATGGAACTCATTTCTTTTTTCTTTATTGAGACCTCAAGGTAAAGCAGATTTTCAGTTCTTGTACTTACTACATTGATAGAACAGAGACTGACAGCAAAAATATGTTGGCCCAGAAATAAAAATTAAGCGTAGGTTCACATCAAAATTTCATTTAGCCTTGGAGAAGGAGCTGCTGTTTGGATTACTTTTGATCCTGAAACGAATACACTATGGAATATCACAGTATACCTGGTATGTATTAACCCTTCCCTGTGAGCCATACTTTTAGAATTGTTGTTTTTACTCTACAATGCTTTATTTCTTTTGTAGTGTTTGAGGGAACTTGAATTATCATCAGAGTAGGTTATACTTCGCTGAATGCAAATTACTAGCAACAGACATATACATTTCAGTCCACAGGAAGTATGGCACTAGATTGGGAAAATTGATAGCAGACCTTTTTCCATTACAAAGTCATACCCGATGCTACAGCTCCTGGTGCTGGTGATGAGGACAGAATATGCGGGAAACGCAAAGTGAGAAATTCTGGTGTGTGTTGATATCGTTGATGTGTGTTGAATACATTTCTGGCTAAATCATTTGTACTTTCCCTTCATGTTAGGTAAGTTGACATAAAAATACTTATAAACAGGCCTCTCTCTTCCTTCCTTCCTTCCTTCTTATCTCTTTGTCTTTCCCTCTTTCTTCCTTTTCATTCACCTATCAACATGGAAATTTTGCAACAGTTTCTCATAAATAAGACATCACTAAGTTGGCAAATGGAATTCTGGACACAACAATATGATATGCTTAGTGAAATACAAGTGAGTAAATACAGTCGTCAGTGAACTCCACACATCATTATAACACAACTACATCCATTTTTGGAGTATATCCTCAAAATACTTTGACTTAATTTTTTGATTATTATTCTAAAGTCTACATTTGATAATTTTTTCATTAACTTTTTAGCAACAGAAAGATAGCATGCACTTGTTTCTTGAATTACCTTTTATGACCTTTTGCAAGATGATAATTACCAAAAAGGGAGGCCTGGAAGACTTGCAAAAAAATTAAACTTATAAAAGAGCTAAAACGGTCCTTCTGTGCTGGTGTCGATTTCAAAATTAACATTTTGGTTCATGTGCTTCTAATAATCACTGACCCTTACCTCGTGTACTTTCCACAGGAAATGAATACAGCAGAAATTACTTTGACCCACTGATGGATGAGGAAATAAACCCAAGGCAGTGTGGGATGGAGGTCAGCAGAGAAGGTGAGCTAGAATTAAGTATGTAATTTTTGTGTCAGAATATTCTTTTCCATTCATGAAAATGAGGTGACAAAGATCACACATGCAGTTCCGTTTAGATTTTGCAGCTTACAATTTAAATGGTAAGTTTTAACCGCTAACAACATGATGGGCAGCGAAGGTAATTTTTGATCAAGGACAGCAAGCTGGTCAGAGGAAAGAGGCAGCGGTCTGCTCTCATCCGAGGCTACCGTAAGCAGTTTGGGCTGTTAGCATCTGAGGATCATCATCACTTGACAGATGCATCTCTGTTCTTCGGATTTAAAATGAGCATTCTTCAGTAAAGTGCGTCTAGCACATGAGATTTCCATACAGTGTGACTATTGAATTTCTTTCATCATATGCATGGAACCACCACGTAAGCTTTGAACCATGAAGATGCTGTGCTATGACAACAATCTCCTCTCCTGTAATCGTGAATCTAGTTGTAGTTGTAAAACAACAATTCAAAAGTTCTCTTCAGGTGCACACCGTTATGTATATTTTATAGTTATAAAATGCTTTGGGGTTTATAAAGATCATTGGTGAGATATTGACAGTGACAAATGTTACTTAGAATTATTTGCAATCCGGAAGATCATAACCCACTATTGGGTACCAGTCATTAAATCTGTACTTTTTTAAAATTTATTTTTCATTATTATTGTTGTTATTTTTATTTTTTAAAATCAGGATATTATGGGGGTAAATCTGCACTTTTTAATGAAAGACTGGGGTGGATTCTCACATACACAAAATGGCTAAGCACAGTGCAAAGGTTATTTTACAAAATAGCTCTCAATAACCTATTTTTATTTATTTTTATTTTTTTGTGATTTTTAAAATTTCAGAATATTACAGGGGTACAAATGTTTTGGTTAAAAAATTGCTTTTGCACCATTTGAGTCAGAGTTGTAAGTGTGCCCATCCCCCAGACAGTGTGCGTTATACCCATTAGGTGAGAATTTATCCATCCCCTCCTCCCTGCTCCCACCCGCTTGATTTCAAATGTTATTTCTATATGTACACATAAGTGTTGATCGATTAGTTCCAATTTAATGGCAAGTACATGTTGTGCTTGTTTTTCCATTCTTGCGATACTTCACTTAGAAGAATGCATTCCAGTTCCACCCAGGTTAATACACAGGTATTAGTTCACCATTTTTTATGGCTAAGTAGTACTCCATGGAATACATATACCACATTTTATTAATCCACTCATGTATTGATGGGCACTTGGGTTGTTTCCACATCTTTGCAATTGTGAATTGTGTTGCTATAAACATTCAAGTGCAGGTTTCTTTTTTATAAAATGTCTTTTTTTCCTTTGAGTAAATACCCAGTATTGGGATTATTAGATCAAATGGTAGTTCTACTTTTCATTCTTTGAGGTGTCTCCATATTGCTTTCCGTAGAGGTTGTACTAGTTTGCAGTCCCACCAGCAGCGTATGAGTGTTCCTATCTCTCTGCATCCACGCCAACATTGGTTGTTTGGGACTTTTTGATAAAAGCCATTCTATTTTTAAGTGATGCAGAATCCACACATATCATCAAAAGGCCTGTGTACAGGATAAGACAGGGACTTATTCTCAAGGCCAGTTTTCACTGGTAGCTCAAAAGTCTAGGTGAATTTGAAACAGGAAAATCTCAACCTTTTATTTGCCAAACACCTTGAAGGCAGAGAGACAATTCCAGTGACTTCTGGGCAGGGGCATCAACTGAATTATCAGTTGAAGTCTAATTCCTCAGGGATCACAATACATAGCTATATTTGGTAGAATGTTTGTCATGCAAGGACTCCCTAATTTAGGAAAGGTGAGTTAACCCAACGCCCGTGGGCTCACTTAGGGTCTCCTCTTTTAGAGCAGGCAGCTTGTTCTCTGCCTGCGCCCACAGATCCGTGCTGGTGTCGCTGGTGGGGGAGAAGCTGGCCCCTGGCTGGCTGAGGGTTCTGCTGACAGCCCCCTTCCTGCTGAGCCCTTGCTGGCTGTTTTTACTTCTCCCGCTTCCTCCTAACTGCCTTCCCACCTTTTCTTCCCTTCTGCTTCCCATTTTCTTCCCTCATTTCTTCTTCAGTGTTTTTCTTTCTCTTCTCTCTCTGAAATTCTTTCGTAACTGGGAGATTTATTTTAAATATGAATTGAAAACGTTTTTATATTCCTTATCATTTGGGCAGACTGAACACTTCAGATTTCTTTTTCTCTCAAAATAGGCGAGAATTTCAATATTTTCACTTCATCTAGGCTATTTGCCTCCTACAGCTTAGGAACTTGTGGTTGAAAAAAAGGTTTTCTCTAGTTTCCTAAATTTTCTATGAGATAAGTTATGTTTCATTTCCCTGGAACCCTGTATGGTGTAAATATGATATAAATGAAGTGCAATGGGCCAAATGTGACTAATAGAAGATCAGTTTGCTATACATTTCTACCAGCTTCTAGAGTATTTTCATGAGCAATTGTACACAATGCACACTCCTAATAGCTAAGCTCCTACTCTGCATATGGTATCAGGAAACAAGAATTTCATGGAAACCCTGCATGTCTTGTTCATTAGTTGCTATATTTTCAGCAGTTAGTGTCTCATACATAATAAGTAGGTGATACATATTTGTCCAAAAACCAATGAGTAATGTACGACCCTACGCTTTCATATTAACCCATAAACTTAATGTGACCAGATACCAGACCTGTGAAGATTAAACTGATATTCATTATAAGATGAACTGTAGTTTGTAATATTCCATTATCAAACATAACACTTTTATATCAGATATTTGAAAATACTTTTGGGGAAAATAAATAGTGGCTCTTTGACAAGGATATTTTGTGATGTGTTGACTTTCCCAGGATCACAACCTGATTTTCCATAAACTACTGTCATGACAAATTGGCTTTAAATTAACTGCCAGTTTCACAGTGGATGTTATTTTTTGGAAATCTATCTAAAGATACTATTTCCAGAAATATTGAGATATATATTATATGTACTAATATATTATATAAATAATATATAATATAATAATTTAGTAATATTATAATACATCTTTAAAAAGGGGACTTGGTTCGAGATGGGATCAAGTACTCTCGTTAACGCTGGATTTCTTCTAGTAATGGTTTCCATTGGTGACTTCATTCATTCAGTGCAGAGATACAGCTATTGGCCAAAAGCCTTTCCTCTGCCAGTTTCGAGATTCTGTCCCATTGTCCAAGTGATGGCAAAATAAGAAAATGTCAATGATATGAACCATTATCTTTGGGAGTTGAGATGGGGAGGACAGTGGAAGAAACAAGAAGATGCAGGTGTAAAGAGAGAGAGAGCTCAGCTCAGCAGCCGCCCAGGAGGAGCTCTGTCGTGAGTTTGTAGTTCATGCTGGCTTCTTTTTCTTTTCGCTGAGCACTCGGACCTTCACAGTTACTGCATTTAGGGAGTCAGATAGTACCAATTAGCACTCATATCTTCCCACTTCCTCTGGGGCGCAGGGCTAAAGATCACGCAGGCACACAGTAGGGGTACTGGGCGGGCCCCAGCAAAGGTGCAGTTCACAGCGCTTTGGGTGGTAGAAGTTTTGGGAACACCCCAAAGATCTGCTTGCTTCCATCTGTCTTCCCTTTTGTTGAACTTATTCTCATATTTATTTGTTTATAATCTAAACTCTACTTACTTCAAAATAATTTGAGACAGCTTGCAATAGAAGCATAAATGCACATAGTTACAGAAAAATCCAAGTAAAGATGAGAGGGGCATTTGAGAACACCTAGGGAAGAAAGAAGTCAGTGTATGGGAAACACAGGACAATGATATTATTATTGTAATGAAGCACACGTCTTTACTAATACTTTGAGTTTCCTGGAAGTCAAGGTATAAGGGGAAATACCGTAGAAGGTAACTCCCAATGTTTAATAGAAATGACACTTTTTTTCAGTGTAAATAACCCATTACCCCCACTATTTTATTTTTTTTACACTAAATTCCAGAAGGGCATATGGCATTAATTTTTATATAGTAGAGATTGTAAAAATAATAAATAATTGCTATATCATTAACTCCTTGTAATGAATGAATATAATAATTCATGGTAATGTAATAATTCCTGATAATGAATTAATGGAATAATAAGTAACTGCTTACTTAATATAGAATATGGATTTCAGTGCTACTATATAGTAGATGTGTAATATTTATTATTTTCCAATTTTTATATGACCTGACATAGGTAATAATAGCTTATAAATTAGAGTTCTCCAAAGAGGCATAACCAATAGGATCTGTCTCCTGCTAAGATATATCTGTATATAAAATATATGCATATTACATAGCACATACATATGTTTACGAGAGAGAGAGAGAGAGATTTTTAAAGAATTGGTTCCCTTGATTGTGGGCCCTGGCAAGTCTGTTTGTAAGGCAGGCTGGCGGGCTGGAAATTCAGATGAAAGTTGATGTGAAAATCAGGTAAGAGTTGGTTATATTCTGGAGTCTGAATTTTGCAGGGTAGCAGACTGGAAACTGAGCAATAACTTCTATGTTGCAATGTGGAAGAGCATTCCTTCTTCTTTGGGAAACTTGTCTTTTCTCTTAAGGCCTTCAACTGAGTGTAGAAGGCCTGCTCATGTTATGGAGGGTCATCTTCTTTACTCAAAGTCTACTTATTTAAATATTAGCCTTTATTCTAAGTCTACCCTTGTAAATGGTAATGACATCTAGAAAACACCTTCACAGCAAATCTAGATGGGTGTTTGACTAAACAGCTGGGCACCATAGCCTAACTAAGTTGATACATAAAATTAACCATTACGGGCTGTCTCTAATAATCATTTATTAATTCATAATAATACTTCACAGGGTGACGAGGGCCTGTTAATTTGAAGTATTAAATGTGTTCTCCTAAACACCAAACCTTAACTCTGCTGCTTTCTTTTATCACCTTGGTTTTTTTCCTTTGCTGTGCACCCCAGTAATTACTTACATATTTATTGTTATAATTATCTTTACTGGTCGTCTTCTCTGGTGGACTTTAAATGTCCTTAGGATCTGGCACAGTGCTTGGCTCACCTACGATGTTCAATTTATTTGCTGACATTAAAATAATAAGATCTAATGCATCTCATATGCTGTGGGCTCTGAGCACCTCCACTGCGCACACTCAATCGCAAGTGAACCTCGGCTCCCACCTGGAACGGCTGAACAGCTTCTGTCTTCGTCCACCATCTGGAATGATTATCTTCAGAATCAAATCGGATCTTGCTACTTCCTTATTGAAGCCCTCTCCCCGCTGCCTGTTGCATTTAGGGTGGAGACCAATATATGTTCCTGCCTTATCTCAGATCTTTTCCACTTGCTCACCATGCTCCAGCCACACTGGATTTCTTTTTGTTCCTTGTACGCATGGAGCTATTTCCCTCATGAACACTGAATCCTCACAGCTAGTGGGCACCCTCCTTCCCTCCTTACCTGTCCAGTGTCATCTCTTCACAAAGTCTCAACTTAAATGTCAATTCTTAATTCTCTTGACTAACCTGCATGATTTCCCATGTTTACCTCCTTGATAGAACTCATTACAATGGCCAAGAAACTATGTATTAGTGCAATTGTCTGTGAAGTGTGTTTCTCCCCTGTTACACCATCTGCTGGATGTAAGTGGGCACAGATCATGTCTACTTTGTTCACCAGTGAATTCTTAGAACCCAGCACAGCAGTTGGCAGAGAGCAGGTGCTCAATAAATATTTGTAGAATTAATGAATAAATGAGGAAACGAATTTAAACTGCCAAGCATGGTATCTGACACATGGTGAGCCTCCTGTAAACCTCAGTTATTATTACTCACTGAGTGCTCAAGAAATGTGTTAGGTTGGATATGGTAACTGACCAACCAACATAAATCCCTCCAAAGTAGACGTTATTATTCCCATTTTGAAGATGAGAAAAACAAGTTTGGGGAGATTTAATATCTTTCATAAGATCACACAGATCTGGCAAGTGTGGAGTGGAATTCGGAGGCTACCTGTCTCTGACACAGTCTGTTCTCTTTTCCCTCAGGAGTTGTGTTTCACCTGCCTCCTTTCTCTGCCCTTCCCTTTGAGGAGGACTTGTGAAGGGGAAAGAAAACATGTTAATTCAAATTGTTGCATTTGGATTTGAAGGAGATATTCTCTTGCCCTTCATTTCTGTGTTATATAATCTTGCAGTCCCTTCAGGAATGAGTCTATTGGGGGCATCTTGGAGGGGTGGTTTCTCGAAGAACCAGAACTTCTATAGCAACTATTGGTTAGGTCTCTCATGTTCAGCTTCCTCTCACATGATCCTCAAAAAGTTGTTTATAACTTATTATTTTATGGTGAAAAGAAAAATATTAGATCAGAATGACAGAACCCTAATTGTTGAAAAATTAGGCACTTCATACAATTACTAAGTAATTAACAACAAACAAACAAATAGACCAGGCATGGTGGGCTCATGCCTGTGATCTCAGCACTTTGCGAGTCCGAGATGGGAGGACTGCCTGAGCTTAGGAGTTTGAGACCAGCTTGGG
>RJWJ010038694.1:0-14871 GCA_004363605.1 Indri indri
GTGTTAAAGATATCTTAGATATGCATTGAAATACTTTCATGTAGTTTAGAGGCATGAATTTATTCTACTGTGTAGTCCTGTGTTTAGCAGTATACTAAGACAGCCAGTAAAAGCAAACACAAATAATTAATTACTAGAGATAAATTCTTGATTTCTTCTAGCATATTATCAAGGAAAATAAACTGTAAAGCTAAAATTCTAGGAAATGCATATTATAGATCAATCAGGTATGTTTTATCAATAGAAAGTGTTCATAAAATGTATAAAGGAACATTAAAGAAGGAAAAACAGAAGTTAATTAGTTTCTTGGCACTGCAATAACAAGGTACCACAAATCGTGTGGCTTAAACAGTAGAAATTTGTTTTCTCACAGTTTTAGAGGCTTAAGTCTAAAATTAAGGTATTGGAAGAATTGGCTTCTTCTGAGGACTGTGAGAGAGAATCTGCTTTATGCCTTTTTTTTAGCTTTCTCCTTTTACAAGGCATCAGTTATCTTGGAGTAGGGCTCTAACCTCATGACCTCATTTGGCCTTCATCATCTTGTTAAGGACCCTATTTCCAAATATAGTCACATTACGGGTTAGGGCTTTGACATATAAATTTCGGGGGCAGTGCAATTAAGTCCACAATAATAACCATATGTAACATAAGCACACACTAAGAGGATAAAACAACAATAATAAAAGCAAATAAGATACAACTGAAGTACTCTATCACATTAGCATGCAAAATACAGAGTAAGTGATGAAATAATCTACATGTTTGGGAAGAGGTACTGACTGAAAGTCTTGTATTATAGAGCTGTGAATTTTCAATCTTTGTAAAAGTCACCTAATTAAACCACTTAAGGTTGTTGAGATCCAGTAGATCATCCTAAAGGAATCACTCACTCTCAAGCAAAGTGACTATACCTGATCATCTGGGATTTGTGTCTTATGTAAAAATAATTTGAAAAAAATATTTTGTAGTTTGAGACCTATATTCACATGGTTAGAAGACTATTTCTAACCCCAAAAGGGGTGACACTAAAATATTGCTAACGAAAATATCCAAAATATAGAAATAGAGCAAAATGATGGCAACATGTTATTTCAATACCATTTTGAGTCTTGCCTAACATGCTTATTGAAGTATTAGTTAGTTGAATTTGTCTTCCAAAAAGATCTTGAAGTCCTAATCCCTAGTACCTGTGAATTTCCTTATTGAAAAATAAAATTTGGGCACAGAGAGAAAAACACAGAGATAATTCCAAGTGGAGGATGGACTTATGAACAGGGGTCAAGGAACACCAAAGGTTGCCAGCAAACCACCAGGAGATAAGGGAAAGGCATAGATCAGGTATTTCTTCACAACTTGTAAAAAGAACTGACACTGCTGACACCTTCATTTGGGACTTCGGGAGTTCTCAGTTGAGGGAATAAATTTCTGTTTTTTAAGCCACCAAGTTGGTAGTACTTTGTTACGGCAACCCTAACAAACCAATGCAGGGGGTTATAACTTTGACTTGCTAGTTACTGTTAAGGCTCACATTTTGTAAAATATATGTTAACTTCTATACTTTTGTCTAGTAAATATGAAAATGATTTTGTCTGGTAGGAAAAAATAATACTCAAAAGTTATGATTTTATTTCTTTGTAGGAATTTAAAAACCTTTTCTTTAATTTAAAAAGCCTATTTCAGTATGCCCCTCCTACTGGACTATAAAATTATTCCTTTCACAAGTGATCTTTGAACCAGCTTTACCATCTCACTGATTTCCTTCTTAATGTATTAATATTAAGAACTCTGAAGAGTCTTTAATTTTACCTAACTAGCAAGCTAATATGCTAACCTGGCAGTCTTATGGATGCTAAAAGAATACACAAGACTTATGGGTCAGACAGTCATCAAGCAGCATGAACATTGCATATTTGTGTCAGTTTCCCTTGCACCCAATTCCCACAAGGATGACATACATAGATGTAGATGGAGGCCTTCACAAAAAAAGAGTGTTTTTTTTTTATAAGAGAGATACTCTGAGCTTAGGGATCCCTGAGGCACAGACATGCCTGTCCTTTGTTCCAGAGAAAGCCAGTATTTCTGTCTTCCAAGGTTGATAGCAACCTGATATTTGTTCTAAGGAAGATAGCATATCTGTATTCTAAGATTTCTTTGCTATGCAAATATCATTGAAAAAATAGTATAAATAACAAAAGGCAATTAGTGTTTCTGCTCTCAAGATGTGCAGAAAAACACAAAACCCTTAGAGATTTATCTCTAAACATTTAGGTAAATCTTCAACAGGCATTCGTTCTCTATTTTATGAGTTATATCTATATCTACAAATCTATAAGTATGTCAATATCCATATATATAGATAGATCTCTATATATCTATAGATATGCTATGGTCAAAAGAGTTAAGACTTTGGGGGCTATTAGGGTGGAATAAATGTATTTTGCTTGTGACAAAGATATGAATTTGGGCGGGTGCAGTTAGAATGCTATAGTCTGATTATTTATGTCCCCCCAAAGTTCATATGTAGAAATCCTCACACCAAATATGATCGGCCTGAGACCTCATCAGCATGTTCTTTGCCCCCTATATTTCTACCAATATTCTGTTCACGATTATGTTGATATTCTCTAAGAAGATTGTGGTTCTTTCTGCAACTCTCTTCTTCTGAGCCCTCACCAGAATCACCCTTAGTAGTCTGTTAAAGGAAATGTAGAATTTTTCTAGCAAGCACCTCAAAACTGTTCAACCCTCTACCCATTACCCAGTTCCAAAATCCTTGCCACATTTTTAGGTACTTGTTATAGCAGTGCTCCCAGTTCCTAGCACCAATTTTCTCTTTTAGTCTGTTCAGGAAATTATAACAAAATACTTTAGATTGGGTGACTTGTTAACAACAGAAATTTACTTTTTCACTGTTCTGGAGTCTAAGAAGAGCAGGATCCATGTGCTGGCAGATGTATTGTCTGGTGAGGGTCCACTTTCTGGTTCATAGATGATACCTTCTACCTGTGTCTTCACTTGGTAGAAGGCACTACCTAGCTCTTTGTGGGAATTAATTCCATCATAGGCCCAGAGTGCAAGGCCATGGAGGGAAGTACAATTTCAAGGTTCCTTTCTCTGCATTCCATTTTCATGCCTTTTGGCCAACCTAAGTGCATCTCCAGCAGTCCCAGGTGTGGCATAGGCTATGGTGGCTGATGCTTTGAAAGACACAGGTAGTAAACTTTGGTGGCATTCATGTGGTGCCATATCCACTGGCACAGAGTACACAAGCTGTGGAGGATTGGCTTCCTCCACCTAGATTTAAAAGAATGCCCAGGAGAGTCACTGGGCCCAGGCAGAGAACTTTCACAGAGCTGGGACAACTGCAGACAGCCCCACCACAGCAATGCCCAACAAAGTCATGGGAGTAGGGCCACCCCTGAGACCCCAGACAGTAGAGCCACCAGTGTGCAAATCTAGCCCAAGAGAGCCAAAGCAAGAGACTTTAACTCATGAGTTGCAAAATAGGCTGTGCTCAGCAAAGCATAGGGCTGGGGCCAGTGCCCCAGTGGGTCAGGAAGGTAGGACGTTTGCCCCAGTGGGCCTAGAGGGCAAAATATTGAGTCACAAAAGATTATTCTCATGCCTTAGGTTTTAATATTGTTTGTACTCTTGGTATTTGTACTTACCTGGGACCTGTTATCCCTTCGTTTCCTATTTTTCCCTTATGGAATGTAGCTATCCTATGCCTGTCCCAACACGGTACTTGGAAAGTACATAACATGCTTGCTTTCATAGATTCACAGCTGGAGAGAAATTTGCCTCAGAATGAATTGCACCTGAGTTTCACCCATATTTGATATAGATAATATTTTGATGAGACTCTGGACTTTACACTTTTTAGTTGATGCTGAAAAGAGTTAAGAATTTTGGGGCTATTAGGATGGAATAAATGTATTTTCCTTGTGAGAAAGATATGACTTTTTGGAGCCTGTGATTGAAATGCTATGATCTGAATGTTTGTGTCCCCCAAAATCCATAGGTTGAAATCCTACCCAAGGGTAATGGTTTAGGAAACGGGGGCCTTTGGAAGATGATTAGGTCATGAACAAGGAGTCCTCCTGATTGGGATTATTGCCCTTATAAAACAGTCCCCCAGATGCTAGCTAGTACTTTCTACCATGTGAAGAAAACAGCTAGAAGGCACCATCTGTGACCTAGAAAGTAGGCCCTCACCAATGAATCTTCCAGAACCTTGATATAGGACTTCCGAGCTTCCAGACTTGTGAGAAATAAATTTCTGTTGCTTATAAGCCTCCAGTCTAACATGCTTTGTTATGGCAGCCCAAATGGACTAAGACAATCTCTATCAAATAGATACGTGGGATAAAACAACCCAATGAAAGAAATGAATAAAATATGTGTGCATTGGCTCATACAAAAGTCAGAAAAAAATGGCTAAGAAATATATAAAAATATTATCAACTTCACTAATAGGAAAATGAATTAAAATGTTTTCATCATACCAGTAATGAACTGAAAATCTGGCAATGTCAAATATAAGAATGGTAAAGAGAAAACTTCAACCCATACTCTGCTGATTGTTGTATAAATTATTAAAAGTTCTTTGTGGCATAATTTAGAAATTCATAACAATGTAAAGAAACTCAGCACTAGGGTGACCAGGACAATCTATAGAATGGAGGGGCCATAAAAACAATTACACTGGGGCATCAGTTATAAATTGAAGCTGTCTACAAAAATGATCATATGCAACCAACCTACCTAACAGCTATATGCATTTAAGTTTAATATAAGGATTACTCATTTGTGCATGTATGTAACTGTATATGGGTGTGTGTATGTGGATTTTAAAGTAACATAACTTATGCAATTTTTGTGAAAATACTTTGTTTAATAAGAATGAAAAGAAGAAGGCTAAAGCACTGCACTAATCCAGGCTTTTACATGACTACCCAGGTGAAATTGAGCAAATGAATACTTAAGTACAGAATAGGGGAGTCACGTGCTAATGAAATGCAAGCAATGTTCAGTTGGATGTGTTCAATACATCCAATCTAAAACATAATAATTAGTTGTTCCAGTAAAAAAAATAAGCCCTGTTCAAATAATTTGATCGTTTCTTCAGTTGTTTTTCAGGATATCATATGTATAAAAAAGAAATTGAGCATTTCTGATACTGATAGTGATACAGAATTAATTATCAGAATGTACCAGAATGATAAAAGACTTGATTTACTGGTAAAAATCTGGATCCTATTATTACTATGTAATGCAATACTGTGTAATGCAATACAGAAATTAACAGAAAGAAAAAGTTTATCTATGGTGGCAACTGTAAACATTTCATTTTCATGCTTTTGTATTTATGAAAACAGAAGTATTGCTTTAAGACATTAAGTGAATTTATCTTAAAAAGTCAATGTTAAACTAATATTGTATAAAGTTAAAGTTTTAAATGAATTTGCTATGTGAATATATACCTAAAATCAGAGTTTTATACTGAAGTATTCTGAGAGGTGTCATTTGAAGAAAATGTTTTTATTCGAGAATGTAAATGTTCATAAAACCCAGTTTACTTCAGCCAAAGTACCACCCGATCAACATAACACTTCTTAAAACTAATGAAAAGCAATAATGGTTGAGTAAGAAATTCTGTTAATCCTCTTCTCAATAAAGGCAATGGAACACTGGTACAAATGGTTACACTCAACTTTTTCAGAACACTGGAAATTAACCAAAGGCTTGTAGCACTACAGGGAGCATTTATTGAAGAATAAATAAATGAACCTCAGTAAAAGCAACAAATACTGTGGCATTTTAGCTTGCCTTCTTGTTATCCCCTTCTCTTTGCTCTGAAGTATGTAGACTAAAAAACCAACAACCTGAATTCACAGTGAAAACCAACAGCCTAACAGCCATTAGAGATTAGAAAAGGAATAGAGCTCCATCAAAGACCCATTCTCAATACTTGGCCTGTCTGGTGATTCTTTGGACGACTCACTGAAATAGATTGCCTTTATTCAAACTGACTCAGAGTTCACCGATTTTGAGATACATTTTTTTGGTTGACGTTTTTTGAAGGCAATCAGCAGCAATTTCTGAACATTATATTAATAGATACCTGAGGCAGTGAGTAACAATTGGGGCAAACAATAGGCTAGAAAAAAGACTAAATGGAAAGCAGGGCAATGAGATATTTTGCGGGGACTTTGAATGCTTTTGACATGTCCCTTACAATTTAGAAGGCCATGCACAACTGTAGGTCTTAGTGCATGGCTGATGGCTGTAAGCATGCTGCAATACACATGGAGAAATCTTCAGCAAAAAACGAGAGCCTTATCAATTATATGCTTTTAAGGCAATCACTATAAAAGCATTAGCTACTACTCCAGCATTAGATAAAGTAATCAAGCAGAAACTTCAGTAGCAATACAATCACAAAGAGTGTACATACTTTACATAATTAATTGAGAAAAGTCACTAAACAAACAAATAGCAACAACAAACCCTGGTGGGGGCATCTGATTTCTAGAACTGGTACATGATAGTATTTAACATATCCATTTTTAAAAAATAAAAAATAAAAAATATCAAGGAAAAACGAAAATATGGTGCATGCACACAGCAAAAGGAGCAAAACTATCTCTTAGGTAGTCAAATGTTGAACTTACCAGACAAAGACGTTAAATCAGTTATTTTAAATATATTCAAAGAACTTAAGAAACACGTGCCTAAACTATTATCAAAGTGTGAAAATGATGTTTAGTGCATACAGAATGCTGTCTTTATCTGACTGGATAGTTTATAAAAACAGAAATTTGTTTCCCACAATTCTGGAGGCTGGGAAGTCCAAGACTAAGGTGTTGCCAAGTTTTAGCATACTAGAGGAAAATAAGTTTTATAGCATCTTATTACACATTTAAAAAATCTTGAATATTACACCTGTAAAAATTTTATTTTATTCCAGAGATACAATTTATATATTTACATATACAACATGACAATAAATATATAATGCAAGTAAGGAGTTAATTTTAGGGGAATACTGTGAATAACCATGTCCTTATGTGATTTCTAAAAAAAAGTTCAATTTGAATTTCTTTACACTTCAAATTTCCCATGTTAGAAGAATATGTTTTAAAAATAGCACTTAGTGTTTTAATTCCCCTAATTTAATGTCTGGAAGTTGCCAACTTGCAACTATGTAAATACCAAATTATTCCATCTTATTGTCATCGCTTCATTAATTTTCTGCAGGTTAAATGCATTTGAGATCATATTTTCAAGTTACATATTATATCAGCAATTTTCTAGCTCTTATTTAATACAAGCAATTTAATCAAAATGTTTTGAGTGAAATTATAGTCCAGTAGAAGGGAATTTTTTATTATTAAATATATTGCCTCTCCGGCAGGTTATACTACATGAAATGTTGAAAGGTTCCTAAATAATACTATGATGTTTTCATACTAACATAATTAATATTTAGATGTTATATCAGGGGAAATAAAACAAGACCTCATAATTGCCATAAAATTTCTAGAATCTTCACGGTTTAAATCCTATTCTGAATATTTATTATATTTATTGACTTACATTACAGCACCACTTCTCTCTGAACAATTTTCCTGCTTCTTTGTTCTGAAACTGTCCCTACTGTACCCCGGAACTCTTCACTGAGCATCCTGAGCACCGATCCAAAGACATATGTGGGACTACATCACTCCACTAGTCAAAATCTTCCAAAAATTTTCCCATGGCCTACAAGGATGGACATCATCTGTACCTCCTCCTGATTCTGATTGTATTACCTTCCCACTGTTCTTAGATATGCAATAACCTCTACTTTTTCTTGGCCACATTAAGCCCATTCCCACCTCAGTGCTCCAATATGTGGCTGTTTCCTCTGGCTAGAAGGATCTCTTGGACATCTGCATGGGGCACTATGTTCTTTTCTTCGGGTATATGCTCAAATATCTTGTTAACAGAGAAGCTATTTTATTTCTAAGAAATTTTTGCAGCTCCTAGTAGGACTCTGTTCTTTTCCTCGTGCTTGTTTTATTCTGAGAAAGATTCTCTGCTTAGTCATAAGGTGGCTGCAGCAATGTTAAGTGCTATGTTAATTCAGCATCAAGTCTGGGAGAGAGAGCTAGGGGAGGTGCCCTAAGTCTGACTTAGTCTTGCACTAAAGAGGACAGGAACTGTGGTAACTGTGGATGGGATGAGTATATTCAGTTAGAAAAAAATTCATTTTCTGCTTGTGAAATTAAGGATGGGTAAGTCCATCAAAACTGAGAGCTAACAATGAGGGATAGATAATTTCCCACAGAAATGAGTAATTCTTTTTTTTAGTATGTGAGTAGACTGATGATATGAAGAAACAGAAAGTAATGATATCAAATACTCTGTTAAATGAGTAGTATGCAGATGCTCTACTAAAATTAAAAATGTATATATTTAGCTAAAGTTAATATTAACGAATTCTATGCTTTTGAAAGTTTATTAGAGAAATGTTGGAAAACCCAGAAAAGCAAACAAAACTGTGTCATTTAACTAAAAACCTAGAGATAACTATTATTAGAATTTTGATATGCACACGACATACAAATATACTCTAAAATGAGTCTGTTTTATACAAGAGCATAAAATATCCTTTAAAATGCCATTAAATATATCTTAAATTATATTTAAATATGGTTTTGAATTGCATCCCACTGCTGAACTATAATTTCAGTGATTCTTTTCTCTATTACTGACAGTGTAGATTATTTCTGGATTTTTAGAGTTTTAAAATATTGCTGTACTGCATATTCTTGCAGTTATTTAGTGCACGAACATTTTCTTAGAACACATTCCTAAAATTGAGATCATCAGCACACTTTTAAAACATTGACGAATGTTAGCTTATTTCCTTCAAGAAAAACACTAGGTTGTCATGTTTGTACCAAGTGATTAGCTGTTTAGCCTCCACTAGGGTTGGCATAAAAATAAATAAATTCTATTTACTGACCTTTTGCATTGCTTGCTTCTTTGTTTGATTGGCAGAGTCTAGGGTGGCATATGTTGGTAAATAAATGTCTACAATTTTCATTTCCCTCAAAAAGCAGCATTAGCACTCCATCAAAACTCATAAAAAGAGGAAATTCTTTGAAAATGAAAAGGGCCTGTCTTTCCAACAAACATACTACAGCTAAAACAATTCACAGATATTCATTGCTGCTGTTTCATCATTAGAAAATACATTAATATCATTTACTATATTAGTAGATTAAAAGCCATTAACAAAAAATATTTTATTGATTCTGGCTTTTCTATATGAATTCATTATATTTTATCTAATTATGGGTCATGCTTTTAATTATTGATATCTTAGAGTACATATATTATTAGCACTTTTAATGAAGTGTGATTGACATACAATCATATGCACATAGCTGGCATATATACAATGATACAGTTTGTCATATTGTGTATACCTGCGAAACCCTGAGCACAACTGAGATCATAAACATATTCATTATCTCAAAAGTAATCACAAATCTGTTTTTTCTGTCCATAGATTGGATTAAATACTCTAGAGTTTTATATAAATTGAACTATGCTGTATGTAGGTATTTTACTTTGGCTTCATTCATTCACCATAATTATTTTAAGGTCCAACCATGTTGTAGCAGGTGTCAAAAGTTCATTATTTTTATTGCTGAATACTAAATATCATTCTATTCTATAATAAAGTATGTTTATCCATTAACCTATTGGTAGACATTTGGATTATTTCCACGTTTTGACTATCACAAATAAAACATTTATGTATGTATATATACGTACCTGTGTGTGTGTATGTATACATACATATAAATTTATGTGGACATCTTTTTATGAACATAAGATTTTATTTTCCTTGGATAAGTAGCTAGCAATGCAATGGCTGAAATATATAGTAGATTTGATTTTAACTTTTGAAGTAGCTGAAAACTGGTTTTCCAAAGTTGTACCACTTTACATTCCACCGGAAGTGTAGGGAAGTTCTGGTTCCAACACCACTTCATCAGCCCTTAGAATAGCCGGTCTTTTATGGTAGGTATTCTAATAGATAAGTAGTGGCATCACATTGTGGTTTTAATTTGCATGTCTCTAATGACTAGTGATGCTGAGCTTCTTTTTATGTGTTTATTTGCCATTTTTATTCATTTTGGTTTGTTTCTTTTAAGCAATGTGCACTACGGTTTTTACCTTTAGAGAGAAAAAGGTAATCTCAAATACTATGTTAAACTTTGACACTCTATTTGAAAACTCAAGGAAAACTCTTTTACTTTGCTTTCTTTCATAACAAAAATACTGTTATTTTGTTACTTGCTCTCTCTTTTAACACTTTGTGTTCAGCTTTCTTTATTGAAGCATTACTTTTTTATTGTACTTTTGTGTATTGAGTCATGAATTTCTATCTAGATTAATTTGATTTGTCCATCTACCAGAGAAGGAAGAACAGAAATAAACTATCACCATTCTTTATAGGAAAAGATTAATGCATTTTTTTGCTCCACCCCTTTTTTTTTGCAGCATGCCTGGAAGAATAATTGTATTAAAAAACAAGCCCAGCTTTAGGCAATAATATTGAATTGATAGTAGGAAAGGCAAGTAGGTTTGTCACAGAGGGAACACTGGCCTCGTCTTATCTTCTGGTGGCAGTAGGCCTTCTGGCTGGAATGTGGTTGGTTTTTATTTCTGTATTACTTTTATGTTCTAATTTCCTAATCAGCAGTAATCTTGAACATGACTTCTTTTTAAGATAGAATTATTATTGGTTGAATAAAAAAGTAATTTAGCAATACCTATTTTTGCTCAGGGAATATATAAGGCAAAGATAGGAAAAAGAGAAATTATTTTAATGGCATTTTATACATTTATTAAGTAACCTGTGCTGTACCCTTAAGGACAGAGGAAATGTGTCTCATTATCTCTTTAAGCAGAGACTATTACTGTACATTTTAACAAAACACCTAGATTTTGGGTTTCGCTTGTTTCAACTACAAAATTAAGGATGGAGTCATATTTTCATTTTTGGTGGAAGAATATTACATTAGGGCCAAGTGACCTTGAAATAAACAAGTAAATATCTTAAGACTACAAAAATGGGCCTTTTAAGCACTTGCAGTAAGTGAGAAGAGGAGGTTGCAGCTACATAAATGAGGTTCTAAGAAATTTTCCTAAGCTCATGTTAAGATGCAGGAATGGTAAAATGAAAGGACGTGTAAAACTAGCCCAAAGAATAATGTGCAAGCATTTCCTTCTGGCTTACCAAATGCACAAGTAGGTGATGAGCTCCCCGGCGATGCTGCTTGCCTTTCTTTGAATTGGCCTTTATTCACATTGACTTTTTTTCCCCCAATACTTAATTCTCTGAGTTTATCTTTGATCCCTCTCCAATAAGAAGCATGAATGTTCACTTGCCATGTCAAGGTGCATATAGAACTATCAAGAATCAATTACTTTATGTTAATTACTTTATCAATCATTTCAGTTATTCAAACCCTAAATTCTCTAATCTTATATACTTGTAAAATGAATTAAGAAAAACAATAGGGCAATAATATGTGTCTAGAAATTTGGGAGATTCTAATACAGATGAGGGACCTTCATTCTATCCTTTGCAATGGTGAGATTCCTCTACCATAAGAGAGCCCACAGTGATAGAGGGGGAAAATGAAGAAAAGACTGAGTCAATAAATGTTCTGATTAAAATATATATATATATATATATATACACATATATATATATATATATATTTCCATGAAGCTGTCAAATAACATGGAAAACTGACTGAATTAGCTTGAACTCAAAGTCATTTTACATGGTTAGGCATTGATTACTATAATGCCACCTATATGACCTTTTCAAATAATTAGATTCTCTATTTAAATATTCACTGATAAAACATTTTAAAAGGCAAAATAATTCCTACTAAACCATTTCCTTTTACTTAGTGTCTTAGCTGCAGCTTTGTCACGTCCATAGCTTGCTGCCAGTGGTTTGAATAATTGAGCTTAGGAACATTGGTATGTTAATTTAATTAAAACTTCTCTGCCAATTGTTCTTCTTGTTTTTTTGCCATGGCTTATTGCCGGTACTTTCATAAGCTGTGGAAGCTGTTGAGAAAAAAAGCTTACAATTTGCAATGAATTTCTCTTTCTCCTAAAAAGAAGAACCACTATAAAATTTTATTTAGCCATTATCCAAGATGGCAATACACTATCCCCAGTATTATAGGCCTGTCAGTTTGAAACCTTTCAGCGATTTAATGCTAGCTGTCCTAGTCCTACTCAATGGAAACCTGAATATACTGCCCTGAAGTAGTAAACATGCTGCTCGACATCTAAATACATGCAGAACTTTTGCCAAAAGCACAGCATCTACTAATGATTTTCAGTGGAGTCAGCCAGGAGAGTGTCATTGATGGCCAAGTACAAGGTTTTAACTTGAGAGTCTTCATACTGATCACTGGAAGAACTTGACTGGATACAACGTTTTCAAGCCACCAATTTTGCAGGTGAGTTAGTAAATTAAAAGTGACAATATGTATTTTTTGAAAATCTATAATATTGCCATCTTTGGCCAGTAACTCATTCTAGAAATCAGAAGACCCGTATCTAGACACCGAGTTCTGTGCTATAAAACTATGGGGAAAACATATTTGCCTAGCAGAATTTCTTTAGAGCCCTTTGATTTAAGATATGAAATAATATAGAGAGAGAATAGAACCTACCATAAGATGCATAACATTTTATTTACCTATGGAAAAAAATGTTTAAAGAAATATAGTATCTTGTACAAGTCAATAATTTGGACTGTTAGGTTTTGCACATAGTCCACAAGCTTTAGGTTTTGTGCATAGTCCGCAAGCTTTACCTTTCACATAGCTTTATATTTGCTCCAAACAGATAATGTAGAGGTCAAATAATGGAGGTGAAAAAATCAAACTAAATATAATATTCATCTCAAATGTGCTGCTTCCTTCTTTTTCCAGATATATTCTCATTATCTCGTTATCTCCTCACTGTCTCAGGCCATCCACTCACAGGAGGCCAAGACATTGCTCCCTGCCCCAGAATTCTTTCTCCATCCACAATAGTTACATTGCCTCCTTCTTTTCTGTGGTAAAAATAGAGAATACAGAATCTATCCAATAAACAAATTTTTTGAAAACCTGGGAAAAAGGGTGAGCCCCATGCTAAGTGTTTTGTAATAATTTTCATTTTAGGGTGACTAATGAATTAAAGTTTATCATGAATTCTTTGAGGCTCTTCCAGTGAAGAGTGCCCTGTCCACTATGTGCAGACCATATGTCAACTTCACCAATGGAATATGGAGGAAATGATGCACTATAATCTTTTGGGTCCTGGCTGCTTTTGCTTTCTGTCTCTTCAAACACTCATGTTTAGAACCCATCTACCATGCCATGAAAAGCCAGAGATACATGAGAAGGCCATGTGGAGGCACTGCATTCTGTAACCCTGGCTGAGCTCCCTACCAACAGCAGGGTCAACTCTCAGCAATGTGAATGAAATATCTTGGATTCCCAGCCATGGCAAGCTTGCAAATGACTCTAATCCCAGCGTTTTTTCAAGTGCAACCACAATGAGAGGCTCCAATTGAGAAGTGCCCAGCCCACCCTAGTCAACCCACAGAAACATGATAGAAAATCACATATTTCTTTGCTTTAAGCCATTTTTTGTTGTGTGCATGATCCAGTTTATCCATGTAACAAAAAATACTTGTATCCCCTAAATTTTTTAATTGAAAATAAATAAATAGGCTGATAGATAGATTTTGTTATCCAGAGTTCTATCCTAATTTGAACTAATATCATTATCTTAATGTGGGTCAAATATTTTGGATTTGTCTATGTAGAACTTTCACGAGCAATTCAAACTGAACTAAATCATTTACCTTGCCTGCTTCATCATGTCCTTTCATTCCTATATTAACTTCTCAGTTTAATGGAAATAGAAATTCAGAGTCACGTATCCTCTAAAAATCTA
This sequence comes from Indri indri, assembly GCA_004363605.1. Lineage (NCBI taxonomy): Eukaryota > Metazoa > Chordata > Mammalia > Primates > Indriidae > Indri > Indri indri. The sequence continues at coordinate 14,044 of RJWJ010038694.1, forward strand.
TCAATCTTTACTTGAAATGTTTTCGGCATTTGACTTCTTTATATTCCCTCAGTGGCATCCTTTGTTGAAAACTCTATTCCATTTTACGTATATTAATTGAAGTTTATTAACCAGAGCTTCTCCTGTCCAATTTACCACTTACAAATCTATCTTCAACATCACTCATTGGATTATTTTTTCCAAAAGCAAAATGTAAAAATACCATTGCTACACTCAGTTAATTTATTGTAGAATTTTATTTATTTTTTTTTTCGCTCAGCCTGTGACAGGCCTGGTAAAGGATGCACAGACAGATCTCTGATGGTTTTTGGAATTAACTAAGATTCAGAGAACCAATGCATATCTTTACAGGAATAAAGCCAAATAAAAAAATAACGATACTAGTAAGAAATATGTAGATAGTACTAAAAATGACCAAGATACTGTTTTAGACATTTTACATATATTTATTAACTCATTCAGTCGTCACATTAATACTATCAGATAGATGCTACTATTAATATGATCTTACTTTATACATTAAGGAATTGAAGCACAGCAGTTAAATAATTTGAATATTTTTTCACATTTATATCCTTTTAGAATGTAAACATTTGCTAAAAATTTGCACTCTCTGACACCATTTTCATAAATGTCATGAGATTTAGGAAAGAAATTAAGAAAGGGTGACTATCCAGATTAAAAAATCCAGGTCTGCTTCAAAACCATCATAATATAGAGATTTAATATTTTTTCATCAAGACATAAGAGCAACCTGGTCTGGACTTCAAAATAGTCACCAGCAGTAGGAAGGAATATGAAAATCATACCTTTCCATTGAAGAAGTAA